>CM077148.1:47845613-48019341 GCA_039583875.1 Platanthera guangdongensis
CTTCTTCTACTTGCTGTCTTGCAGCAGGTACATCTTCTATGGTTAGCTTGTCCATCTTCTTAGTAAGACCTGTGGGGCTGCATACATTGCTAGACAACTCATTGTTAATTAGTTTTGTCTCATCAAAAACTACATGCACAGACTCCTCTACAACTTGTGTAGTCAAGTTGTAGACTCTATAAGCCTTACTATTATTGCTGTACCCAACAAACACTCCCTCTTGGGACTTGGCAGCAAACTTAGTTAAGTAAGACTTTCCATTGTTAAGTATGAAGCATTTGCAACCAAAAATCCTGAAATAGGATAGGTTTGGTTTCCTGCCTTTCACAACTTCATAGGGGGTCTTGTTTAACCTTTTAGTGATGGTAGCCCTATTTATCACATGGCATGCAGTGTTAACTGCTTCAGCCCAGAAATACTCTGGCAGTGATGAATCACTTAATAGGGTTCTACCAGCCTCTATCAAGGTCCTATTCTTCCTTTCAGCAATGCCATTTTGCTGAGGTGTTCTAGGTGAAGAGAATTCTTGAAATATCCCAAAGTCTTCACACAGTTTTGTCATGCTTTCAGACTGAAACTCAGTACCATGGTCACTTCTAATTTTGACCACTGTACAGTTCAATTCATTCTGAATTTGCTTAACAAAGCTATAGAAGACACTAGGTGTTTCAGATTTCTGCCTTAAGAAGAACACCCAGGAAAACCTTGAGTAGTCATCAACAACTACAAAGGTATAGACCTTCCTACCTAAGCTGTGAACTGGCATTGGACCAAATAGATCCATATGCAAGAGGTATAAACACCTCACAGCATCTTTGTTGTCTAAGCTTCTAAAGGTGGATTTAGTCTGCTTGCCCTTTTGACAAGCTGAGCAAATGCCATCTTTGACACACTTAACTTGAGGACCATTCCTCACTAACTCTTTGCTAAAGAGTTTGCTAATAGTCTTGTAGTTAAGATGAGCTAGCCTCTTGTGCCACTTGACACAATGAGAGACTGTCTCATCAGCTACAAGACAGAACAGGAGAACCATTGTTCTCAATCATAATGTCTAAACAGTAGACATTCCTCTTTCTATATCCTGTCAAAATGATCTCTTGATCACTTGACCTCTTGATATGACAACCATTTTTAACAAATGAGATGTCATACCCTACATCACTTAACTGACTTATACTAATGAGGTTGTGTTTCAACCCTTTAACATAAGCCACTTGAGTAATGGTAACAAGGTTTGAAGAGATGTTACCAAACCCTTTGATGATTCCTTTTTCAGAACCACCAAAGGTCACTTTAGGACCATTTTTGATTGGAATGTAGTCCTTCAGTAGTCCCCTTGTTCCAGTCATATGTCTGGAACATCCACTATCCAAGTACCATGTTGGGGTATGGCCACTTGGATTCACCTGCAAAACAAATTAATGAACCTTAGAACCCAAAGTAAACTTGGGTCCTTGGTGATTGTTAGTTTGCAACTTGACAAAGCTACCTACTGGCTTTCCACCAGGTAGCTTGCTACTCCTATTGGCACTTGCATTGTGCCAACAGTCCAAGGCAAAGTGGCCAACTTTGCCACAGCACCAGCATTCAAACTTGTTGTACCTTTGCTTAGGTACAGACTTGGCTGTCTTGACTACAGCAGGCTTATTGAATGTTGGGGCTTTGCCCTTGGACTTGGACTGATCCTGAACAGTCCTAGCTGGTTTAATAAAACCCAATCCAGCCTTTCCTTTATGATGAACAAATTCATCAATCAAGGGTAGCACTGATTTAGGTTTTGAAAACCTAGCAACTAGCTCTCTTTCCTTCTGAAGATTGATCTCCAGTCTCTTAATTTGATCATTTTTATAGGTGATAGTTCCCATCTGAATCACAGTAATGTGTTTCAGCCTGGCTACCTCATTGAGCTTTTGATCAAATTTCTTCTCAAAATCTGTTGCAGCTGCCTTGAGATCAGCAATCTCCTTTGCCTGACTTTTGGCTAGGGTCTTGCTTTTCTTATAGGCTTGCAACAGTACTTTATATTCATCTAAGAGCTGATGAATATCTCCCTCAGATTCAGAAACACTTCCATCACTTGATGAAGATGAATCTGACTCTGAACTAGAACTGGAATCTGAACTTTGAGTTGGACTTTGTACCTGACTAGGTCCTGGCTGCTCCAGGATTTTGGTACTTTCAGTCAATGCCATCAGTCCTTGGCACTGACACTCTTCTTGTTCATAGATTGATTCCATGATCTGCATAAACTCTTCTTCTTCTTCAGCAAATAGCCCTATGTAGGCTTCAGCATCTGTCTCAGTGTCTGAAGAAGAAATGTCTGAAAGAGTCTTCTCATTCTTTGCAACAAAGGACTTCTCCTTCTTTCCTTTGAAGTGAGTCTTCTTTTTGTCACTGGATTCTTTTCTTCTCTCAGGACAATCTGCAATAACATGACCCTGTCTATTGCAGCAGTAACACACTATCTTAGACCCAGTTGCCTTGCTAGTCTTTGTCTTTTTCTTGTCCTTCTTTGAAGGCTTCTTCTCCTGATACTGGACTTCTTTCCCTTTGGAAAATGAAGGTCTGGACCTCCACTGTTTCTTCTTCAGGAATTTCTGAAAATGTCTGGTGAATGCAGCAAAGTCTTCATCACTTTCACTGCTTGTAGACTTTGTGCTAACAGACTCATCAGATTCTGATTCAACTACCTCTGGAGGAGGAGTTGATGACTTAGTCCTGCCCTTTCTAGGTACTTCTGACTTGAAGGCAACAGTCCTTTCCCTGTGCTCAGTCCTTGTTGATTTTTCCTCCTCTTTTCTCACTGACAGCTGCATCTCATAAGACAACAACTTGCCAAACAGTGTGGGAGGAGGAATTTCTCCCAACTTTGCCATTTCTCTGATGGCACAGATCTTGGTGTCCCAATCTTTGGTTAGGGACCTTAAGAACTTATCATTCAATTCATAGTTAGTGAACTCTCTTCCATAGGACATGAGTTCATTAACAATTCTATAGAACTTCTTGTAGCATTCAGTGATGCTATCTCCTCTTCCTTGCCTAAAGCTCTCATACTCTTGATTAAGCAAGGACTTTCTATCTTGCCTAACTTCTTCAGAACCTTCCATATAGACAATGAGGGTATCCCACATTTCTTTTGCTGTTTTACAGTGAATTAAGTTCTGAAAAGTTGCATCATCAATGGCACTCACTATTATGTTTTGTGCCCTCTTGTCCATAGTGGCTAGGACAATTTCATCCTTGGTCATCTCAGAGAAATCCTTTGGAGTCCTCTGATTTGCATCCAATACTGAAATTTTCATTGGCACATAAGGCCCTTCTTTGACTGTGATGTAGATCTAGGGTCAGAGGCTTCCATGAATAGCCTTACCCTCTCTTTCCAGATCCCAAAGATCTCTTTTCTGCATATGGGCAGTTTCATTGAACCCAATTCCTTGTGATTCTCTGAAGAACCCATGTTTCTTGATTTTCTTGAAACTGTGTTCTGATTTACACTGAATCTGCCAAACTGGATCTCCTCAGACAGTTAGTCCTTTTTGAGGAACCTCCCTCTGATACCACTTGAAAGATATGGTACCTAAACACCTAGAGGGGGGGTGAATAGGTGACCTAAACCTTTTTAAACTTTGTTTGCAGCAAACAGTTATCTCACAGATTTCTACAGCTAACAGCAATAACAAATATATAAACTGCCAATCCACAGCACAGCACAGCAGACACACAAATTTATAGTGGTTCCCCAATCTTTGGGTACATCCACTTTCCCCCTTCGCCTATCTAGCAGTGTACTAGATTCGGCCAAACTTCTCCACTATCTCAGAACCCAACTAGGTTCCTACACCTCAGGCCCAAAGCCTTACACTCAGCCACCAAGGCCTACACTCAGCCACCCAGGCCTACACTCAGCCACCCAGGCCTACACTCAGAGCTCTTCAACTCCTACACTCAGGCAAACAAGCCCTACCCTCAGCCTTTATAATATAGGCTTACAATTCACTCAGATCCAATGGATCCTACAAGTTAAAATTGAATTACAATAACTAACTCTACAACTCAGAAAATAAGAGAGGAGTTGAGAGTTTCTTGAAGAGTTCTTGGAAGAACTCAGCTAGATCCAAACTGACTTAGCTTCCTTCAAAGCTTCTTGAGTAGAACTGAATTAGTCTGAATCCTCTGCAGTTGATCCTTGACCTCTGCTTCTTGAGATCCAGATGATTCTGAATCCTTCTTCTCAGCCTTAGTTCCAAAGACTGAATTCTTGATTGGAGCTCTTTCTCTCCAACTTCTTAGATCTGCAGTTGGACTGCCAGATCTTCTTGTGTTGATCCTCTGTGTATCACTTTTCTGATTACTTGAATAATCTGATCAATCACTTCAAAAATGGCTTCAACAACTTGTAACAACAACAACTATTACAACTTGTAATCCCAACAGTGAACTCCCCCTTCTGTAAACTGAGGGTGCCTATTTATAGGCATTCTTCATGGTAACCGGCTGGTCCGGTTCAAAACAGACTTCTGACTTCCCTGACAGTTGCTGTAGACCGGCTGGATCGGCAGCTGTCATGTCAACCAGTCACTTCTTGAAATTCTCTAACTGTCAGATAGTGTCGAGACTTTCTGTTCTTAAGTGTCGACACTTATAGACCAAGTGTCGACACATGTTGTGTAAGTGTCGACACAAGTCTACAAGGTGTCGACACAACTCCTTGTATGTCTCGACACAGACTCTTCTTCAAGTGTCGACACTGAAATTAAGTGTCGACACAAGTACTTGATCTTCTGTATCTTGTAGTATTCTTCTATGTGTCGACACATCTCCTTTGTGTCGACACATCTTCATGTGTTGAAACTGTAAAGTGTCGACATTGCTTCTTGGTGTCGACACAAGTCTTCAATTTTGTTTCTTCAGCTGAGTGTCGACACATTCTCTTAGTGTCGACACTTGTACTTAGAATATTTTGTAAACTTTTCTGTTCTTTGCTAAGTGTCGACACAGCTCCTTGTGTCGACACTTTCTTCAAGTGTAGAGTCTTTAGCTAAGTGTCGACACATTGTGCTGGGTGTCACACTTACTTCAAGTGCTGACTCTCCTGTTTGTGTGTCGACACATTGTGCTGAGTGTCGACACATTCTTCATATGTTGACTCTGCTGATTGAGTGTCGACACATTGTGTTGAGTGTCGACACTTGTCCTTAGTCTCTGCATAATTTTGCTGAGTGTCGACACAACTCCAAGTGTCGACACTTTCTGATGTAGACTCAGCTCTTCTAGGTGTCGACACTTCTGCTAAGTGTCGACACATCTTTTCTGCATACTTCTTCACTGAGTGTCGACACAGCTCCAAGTGTCGACACTTTCTGTCTGGTGTCGACTCTTCATCCCAGGTGTCGACACAATGACTCCAAGTGTCGACACTGCTTGTCTGGGTGTCGACACAAGCTTTCTCAAGTGTCGACACTTTCCCTCTGGGTGTCGACACATGGACTTAGAAACTTTTAGCTTCAGTCCAGTGAATACCTATCCTGCACAAGTAACTCAAACAAACATCAAATACATTATGATGTATATCATTGAGTTAGATGAGGCTTTTTCAAATCAGGTACATTTGACCAATGTACCCAACAAAAACTGTTTTAATTGGAATTAGACAAGGTAACATATATCTAGTAGATTTTATTTCTGCCAAAACTGATGTTTGTTTACTCAATATCACTAGTAACCAAAATGAGTTATAGCATAAAAGATTAGGTCATGTAAACCTTAAGAATATAGCTAGGTTATCTAAAGACAACCTTGATAGAGGTTTACCTTCTAGCCCCTACAAGAAGGAAAACCTATGCAGGGCTTGTCAATTAGGCAAGCAAACTAAAACTAGCTTCAAATCCATTAAAAACAGTGATTCACCTAGGATTTTGTATTTGCTTCATGTGGATCTATTTGGACCCATTGCAGTACAAAACCTAGGAGGGAAGTCTTACACTTTAGTGATTGTTGATGACTTCTCCAGATTCAGTTAGGTAGCCTTTCTGAGAACTAAGTCAGATACTTTCAAGGTTCTTACAGATTTTCTCAGGACCATACAGATTGAGTTCTCTACTCATGTTGCATTGATCAGAAGTGATCATGGCACAGAGTTTGAGTCTCTTCTTATGCATGAGTTCTGTGAGAAGGAAGGTATCAGGCAGTGCTTCTCAGCTCCTAGAACTCCTCAACAAAATGGGGTAGCTGAAAGGAAAAATAGGACACTCATTGAATCTGCAGACACATTATTGGTAGATGCTTACATGCCTCTATCCTTTTGGGCAGAAGTTGTAAACACTGCTAACTATGTCCTGAATAGAAACCTTATACATAAGCTGAAAAGACCCCCTATGAATTACCTAAAGGGAAGAAACCTAAAATCACATACTTTAAAGTTTTTGGTTGTATTTGTTACATTCACACAAACAACAAAAGATACATTAGAAAGTTTGAGGCTAAAGCTGAAGAAGGGATTTTTCTAAGATACTCCCAAGTAAGCAAGGCCTATAGGGTTTTTAATAAATCCACTCTTAAAATTGAAGAGTCAGTCCATGTATCTTTTGATGAAGCTAACATATCTTATAAGGAGAAAGAGATTTCTACCAATAACTCTTTACAGGTTCCACAATTGTGTCAGTCTATGGATGGACTAAACCTTACCCAAGAGGCATCAACCCATCCTTCTCCATAGATTGCTGAAGACAGTGAAGAAGACATTCAAGTGGAAGTGGCTGAACTTCCCTCAACAGCTAACAACATTCTCCAAGAGGAATTAATTACAGAAGCTGTTGCTCAACAAACTCCACCAGCTGATCTTATCGCACTTAAAGATCACCCCAGATCTCAAGTGATTGGAGACATTTCAGTAGGTGTACAGACAAGGCATCAACTCAACCAAGACTTGATACAAGCTTGTTTTCTCTCTCAAATTGAACCTCTCTCCATTCATGAAGCTGAGCAAGATCCTCACTGGATCATTGCAATGCAAGAGGAACTAAATTAGTTTGAGAGATGTAGACTTTGTGATTTTGTTCCAAGACCTCATAACTACCCAGTTATTGGAACCAAATGGGTCTATAGAAATAAGCTGGATGTTCAAGGGAACATTGTGAGAAACAAGGATAGGCTTGTTGCTCAAGGCTACAGGCAAGAGGAAGGAATTGACTATGACCAAACCTTTGCCCCTGTTGCAAGGTTAGAGGCCATAAGAATATTCCTTGCCTATACAGCTCACAGGAGATTCATAGTTTTCCAAATGGATGTCAAGAGTGCATTCTTGAATGGAGTGCTTCAAGAAGAGGTTTATGTGGAACAACCTCCAGGTTTTATCTCTCTTACTCAACCCTCTTTTGTATTTAAATTGCATAAAGCTCTCTATGGTTTAAAGCAAGCTCCAAGAGCTTGGTATGAGACCTTAGCAAGCTTTCTTTTAGAGCATAAATTTACAAGAGGAACCATAGATAAAACTCTTTTCACTAGACATCATAAGGACCAAATTTTGTTAGTACAAATATATGTGGATGACATCATCTTTGGGTCCACTGATCCCAAATTATGCAAGAGGTTTGCTGACCTCATGCATTCCAAATTTGAGATGCGTAGCATGGGTGAGCTTTCCTACTTCCTTGGTCTCCAAGTGAAGCAGCTCCCTGATGGTATCTTCATCTCCCAAGCTAAGTATGTTATAGAGCATATTAAGAAGTTTGGGATAGGTGATGCTTCAGGAATGAAAACACCTATGGCTACAAATGCTGTTGTGGATTCTGATGCAGCAGGGAAACCTGTAGATCAGAAGCATTATAGGGCAATTGTTGGATCCCTATTATACCTAACAGCTAGCAGACCTGATATCATGTTTGTCACATGCCTTTGTGCTAGGTTCCAAGTGAACCCTAAAGAATCTCACCTTAGTTTCTTAAAAAGAATTTTGAGATATATAAAGAGTTATCCTAATCTAGGACTCTGGTATCCTGTAGAGTTAGATTTGAGTTACCTGGATACTCAGATGCTGACTATGCTGGATGTAGAGTGGACAGGAATAGTACGTTTGGAACTTGCCAGTTCCTGGGTATGAGACTTGTCTCCTGGTTTTGTAAAAAGCAAACATCTGTGTCTACATCAACTGTAGAAGCAGAATATATGGCTGCTGGCAGCTACTGTTCACAAATGTTATGGATACAAAACCAACTCCTAGACTATGGTATCAACTTAAATAATTCAACACTATTTTGTGATAATACTAGTGCTATTGCTATTCTACAGAATCCAGTTCACCATAGTAGGACTAAACATATTGAAATAAGATATCATTTCATTAGAGATAATGTAGACAAAAAGAAAATTAACCTAATCCATATTCCTACTGATTTACAGAGAGCAGACATTTTCACCAAACCCTTGGATGAGAAAAATCATCTGTTCTTTATAAATCAACTAGGAATGATCAATGGAGAAGAGTTAAATTAATTTTTGTCTGCATTCGTCGAATTTTCCAGAGTTCGTCGAATAGAGTTCGACGAATTAAGGAAATTTTGAGAGATGCTCGTCGAACGGAGATCGACGAATTCTCTGTGTGGGAACAATTTTCGTCGACCGGAGATCGACAAACTTTGCTTCGGAAGATATTTCATCGAACGAAGTTCGACAAATTGTTTTCGATTCTTCTAGACGAGATCGACGAATTATTTGTCTATAATTTATTTCGTCGACCTCAGTTCGGAGAACTGTTTCTTTTTCGTGGAACGGAGATTGTCGATTCATATTCTGAAAACTTATATCTAGGTTTTCTTCGACCTCCATCCCGCGCTTTCAGTTCCCTTACTCTTGATCGCTGTTTTCTCTGTCTTCCTTGCAGGTCATCAATGGCGGTTCCAGCAAGCACCTTAGCTGTAATGAAATTCGACACAGGTTTCGACATGGATTTTGATTCGTTCCAACACTCTGACCCAATATTTCTCTACATTTTAGAACTACTAAAGGAACTTGGGCTGAAGGATTTTATGACCAGAAGGATTAAACTGCATGCTACTGAAATCAGAGAATGGGTGTACACTTCGACTGCTACTGAGGAAGATGTCCTTACAGGAAATATCGGGAGTAATGCTGTCTCTTTGTCTCCCGCCGTTCTGTCTGAAATCTTTGGGTTGGTAAATGGAGAAGATGACATGGACATGGATTCTAAAGAATACAGTTCGATGCTGAAGTTGATGGGGTTTTCTGGAAGCAACCCCAACAAGTTGTTAAAGAAACAACTATCTGCCGCCTACCAGTTCCTGGCGGATATTGTAGGAAAAGTGCTGATGGGAAAGCACTCAGCGCACGATTACATAACCAGACAGCAATTCCTTGTCATGTGCGCCGTGGTCAACAAGCGTCAAGTTGATTGGGATAAGATTTTCTTTGATTTGATAAAGAAGAAGAATAGTAGGAAAGAGGTTTGCTATGGAAGAATCCTGGGGATTTTTCTTCGCGAGAAGGCTGGTGAATACATATTCTCCCCGGCCATCTTCATCAATGCCAGCAAGCGCCTCACATGCGCTCTATTTGGCAGATGGGAGAGGACGATCTCCAAGCCATCCAAGGCTTCCTCCTCTTCCATCCCAACTTCTGAGAGCACCGGGGCTGTGAAGGCCACTCCCCACCCTACAGAAGAGGTCATTCCATCTCTTCTAGTACCCCTTCCACCCAACCAACTCCCTTCCTCTTCCATTCCTTCTTCAAAAACTCAATCTCCATAGCATACTAATGTCCCTACTCCACCTCAATCTCCACCACTTGATATCACCAACATTCCAATGCCCCCTGCTTCACCTCATGACACATCTATTCCTACACCACCATAGTCTCCCTTCCCCCCCCCCCCACTTATCCTCCCTTCCATCTTACATCCTACCCTCAAACACCACCATAATAGATGCAATTCCACCTATATCACCTCCATTTGTTCCCCTTCCTTCCTCTACCTCTCTACCTTCATCAACTATCTCTCCATCTCTGGAATCCCCCACTGTATCTAACATCATATCCCTGCTCACTCCCCTCATCAAATCCCTAATCACAAAGGCCATTAAACCTCTTGTGAATTCTATTAATTGTTTATCTGCTCAGGTGTCTCTTCTATCTGCTGCCCCTTCTTCATTCAGGGACCTAGCTCCAGGTTCTCATGAACCCAGGCAGGGGGAGATGCTCAGTGATGAAGTTGCAGCAGATGCAGATGCAGCAGTAGTAGTAGGTATAGCAGCAGACACAGCAGCAGTTCCCTCTTCAGTAGATGCAGATGCAGATGCAGCAATTTTGCCAGAATTTGATTCTGATTTTATTGAATTAATTCAGTTTATGGATACTGACATTGACTTAGATGAGTCAGTTCCAGAACAAATAAAAATTGTTTGTGATTTCCATTTAAATCCCACAGTTAATCTGGCTATTTTGCTGAGAAATTTTGATACTATGTATATGCAGTCTCTTCCAGAAGACTTTACTAAGCCATAGTTGGCTATTGTGCCCTACACTACTCCAATAAGTCCAGCAGTTGCCAAGCAACTCTGTGACAGTTTTGACATTCCTGTTGTTACTCCAACCTCTGTAGCTATTCCATCTTCCACAGAAGCTATTTCAGCACCAGATTTTGTTATGGATGACTCACCAATGCCAGACTTGGATGAGTTAATCCTGGCTGATATTGAAGAAGAGAATAAGACAGCGGCTGAAAGCTCTGTCCAAATTGTTTCTGATTCCTGTATAGTTTCTGAAACCCCAGCTTCTGAACCTTCTTTCCCTCCTCCAGAAAAGGTTACTATTTCTGATAAAGCTTTAAAAGCATTGGATGCTCTTTATGATAACCCTCAGGGTTATGATACTGAAGATTATGATGATGATGATGATGATGATGATGACTTAGATGAGGAAGCTTCAAAGAAGAAAAAGAAACTGTTGTCAAAGAAAAGAAAGGCTCCTCCTCCTCCAGCTCCTAAACCTAATCCCACTGCTGACACCCCTTATTACATTTTGCACAATGTTACTCCTTATAAGGGAATGCCTGCATGGATGTGGTTATCAAAGAACCAGCAGAAAGAAAGGAAAAGAAGTAGGAGATATTCTCCTTCTCCAGTTTATAGATATAGAAAGGATCCACCTCCTCCTCCTCCTCCAACAGCTGGTGCCTCTGGCTCTAGCTCTCAGAGATCTACCCCCATGCAAACCTATCAGAGACATTTAGGGAGATCCTCTGAAAGCAGCCAGCCAAGTCAACAATCTTCAGGAAATCAACATCAACAGCAGCAACAGCATCAGCAGCAAAAGCAACAAATCTCTGAAGAACAAAAAACTGACAGTCCTAAAAGGCCATACTCTCCTCCAATTCCTTTTGAAGATCCTGAAACTGCCAATACTGCAAAAATGGCTAGATTCCAAGAACTGATTGGTCTTTCATTGATCAATAAAGCCAAGGCTGAAGGAAAAGATATTTCAGGCTTTACAATAATGTCAAAGTACAGAAAGGAAGAATTGAAAAGGTTTGACAAAGGCAACAAACTGTTTAATGTGGATGATTACATGAAGCTCCATCCAGAAGCAGTTTTCCCCAGAGCTACCTCACTGAAGATTATTGGGGCAGCTAATATGACCATGACTCAAACAGAGGCCTTAAATCCAAACAGAGAAATCATTTTCAAAAAGCCAGGAGAACAGCCAACATAAGACAAATCTTTGCAGAAAAAGAAGAAGAAGTAACATTTATTTTGTTTCATTTTCTTTCTGCATTTGTTTTCAAACTATGTTCTTATTTAAACAAAGCCTGTGTATATATATATATATCTGCTGCATGTGTTAGTAATTCTCTAGCAGATATATTTCTTTTCTTGCTTTATTTATCTGATCTTGAGTCTCTTAGTGACCTCACCCAAATAGGGGGAGATTTTTGGATCCCTAATTGATTTGGGCTAGGTTCACTAGCTTAGGATGTGACCCATCATGTATAGCCAGGGTAAATTTTGTGTCCTAGAGTCTAGGCCAAGTCCTTAGAGTCACTTCAGATGGAGCAGCTATCAACAAGACCTTCAGAAACTCCATACTTAGAGGATTTCAAGACTAAGACAATTGAGTTCGACGTTCGTCGAACTCAGTTCGACGAAAGGGGTTTTGAGCTCGACAATCTTGAGATATTTGTTTGTGCTGAGCTCGACGATCCTTGTTCTCTGTTCGACGAAGACAGAGATACTTCACCAGACTAAAGTCAGAGCAACTCCAAAATTTTTCTAAGTCCATCTTCAACCGTTGGTCGACGAACTAGAATCTAAGCTCGATGAACTTGGACCTCAAGTTCACAGCTTCTCAGGTCAACGAATGATGATTCTCAGCTCGACGAATGAAGAATGTTAATTCGACGAATATTGTAGCAGAATTGACATAGATTTCCTTGAAGACAAATTATTATTGTCTGGTCGACGAACTCATCAGCTCAGCTTAATGAACTGTGAACTCAGCTCGATGATTCCTGTTCTTCGTTCGACAATTCTAGACTAGGTCTTCTCCAGTTTTACCGTCCCTTTTCTTGGCGATGAATCCTGAGTATTTAATGTCAGATCTTCTCGAAATGTTGTCATTACAACGAGCATTAATTTTGGATTATTATATGCCTTTTTTCCATGGGACAGTTAGGGAAATTCATTGATTGTCGCTTCCTTCCCAGGCCGACTGCAATTACTGCTCAACATTCAAATTTTGAATGTTCCTCAGTCAGTAAAAAAAAAGTAAAGGATTATTAAGTAAGAGAAACAGTCAGTAACACAGCAACACAGACACAGACAGTGATTACACAGAAGGACAATCTTGCAGAAAGCAAAAAGTTTTCATACTGCAATCAGCCCAGACCGGAGAACATCTTCAAGAAGAAGAAGAACAAACTATGACTATCAAGAGTCTTCTTCACTCAATTCTCAGGATAACTTTAGAAGGACAACAAATCTTTATTTGTCAAAGAAGTTCCTGAAGCAACCTCTGGTCCAGGCTCTAAAGTTTTGAAGACCTGTCACCCTGAAGTAGTGCTCCAGATTTCCTGATCCCTTCAAGATCTCAGGGGGAGCAAATCTGCTAACAGTAATCTACAAGTCTTCTCAGTTGTCATTGAGAAAGAGAAGACCCCATCAATCTTTTTCCATCCTTTGTACAGAGTTTTAATTCCCTTCAAAATTATTCCTGGTTACAAGTCTCCTACCAAAAGACTTGAGGTTTTGGATTTTGAGCACCTGAACAAAAGCTCATTGGTGTCAGGCACCTGATCAAAAACCTAAGTGGATTCCTACCAGGGTGGTAGAAGAGTGGATGTACCCAGGTTGGGGAACCACTATAAAATTTCTTGTGTCGTCTGGTTTCCCTTTTTCTTTTGTTTTGGCTGTGTTGTTCTGTGATTAATTAGGTTGCTGTGCATATTTATTTATTGGCTAATCTGTTTACTTAGGATTACAGCAAAAGATATAAAAAGTTTTTAGTGAGCACAATACTCTATTCACCCCCCCCCCCCCCTCTAGAGTATTTCAGATCTAACCTGCACTTTCAATAAATCTATTGAGTTTTATAAGAAACGTTATGAGATGTCTGAGCTCAAGAAAAATCTTGAGTGTCAGACTATGCTTCTAGAAGAAAATAAGAAGCACATCAGATATCTAGAACAAAAGTTCTCAGAGAGGTTGGGGATTATGATTAACCCTTCTCAGTCACAGGGTCAATTACCAAATGCTGCAACTTGCCAAGTTCTTGAGAAGCTGGGTATTGACCACATCAATCACTATTTCAAATCTGATTTCCCTAATAAGGGGACAGTGTTTCAGAAGGCAAATACACCTTCTAAAACTGTCAAGTTTGAACCACTCTAGAAGGATCAATCAAATATGTGCTCCACCAGTAGTGTGAAGGCACATGATCCAAGAAAGAGTGACACTGTCCACTCTAGCCACAAAGTTCAGAAGAAGATCTTTAGATTTGGATCCAAGTATCCTCTATCTAAGGAAATGAGAATGTCCACTAGATGGCAGGCTCCAAAAATACATCAGGCCCATTTTGGACAAGCTGTATTTAGTTCCCCAGCACCTTAACTCAGGAAGAAGTGGGCAGCATCATGCAATGCTCATCCAGCAAAGTCTGGTGTTGCTCATATCTCTCATGGACAGCAAGTCTGTGTTGTCCTACAGAGACGGTACAACATTCATAAATGTTGGTATTGTGGGAAAGTGGATCACTATGCCATTAATAGTTGGCATAACCTAACTGTGTCTAGTGGACAGAAAGGTGCTCAGCCCAGGCAGAGAGTTGGGTAGATGTTTTATGATGATAACAAGAACCTAGGACACAATTATCATTGGGGGCCTAAGGGAAAATGAATTCTATTTTGCAGGATAGTACAAGTACCTATCCACTTAAGACTTGGTATTTGGACAATGGGTGTTCTAGGGAAATGACTGGGATATGACACTTGCTCTTCGAATATGCTCCAGAAAAAGCAACAAACTAAGGTTGAGGTTGTCAAGTAAGTAATCCTCAAAAGATAGAGGAAGCAAGACTCAAGATATTTCTCTCTCTCTTATATAGAGATTAAGATAACCATTTGTTATGTTACTTGTGCTCAAGCACATCAAATAGAAAAACAGTGATTCAATTATTCACACTGTTAATTTTTGTAGGCTTTACTCAAAAATTTCAAATAACTTATTAGCAAGCTTTAGGGCAAAAGAATGCACAAAATGGGTGCCAATAGAACTGGCTCATTGACATGTTAGGTCCCTTTCTATGTAACTTGACAAAATTTTTACTAAGTCAAGTAAAATATACAACCAATCAGTAAGGGAAACCATAAATTAAACATGTATGGAACAAATAAAAGAAAAGTTGAGGGATATAGCAAAAGCTCTAAGTGTCATGTATCATAGCAGGAATCATTGAGTAAGCCGTAAAGTCTAAAATACTTAATTTAATAATCAAATAAAAAATTTAATTAAATTAATTAAATCTTTTCATTACATATATAAAGGAGACAAGAAATTAAAGGCCATATCGCTCTCTAAATCCTTAACCCTAGCCGTCGAGATCGAAACCATCTCAGCGTCTTATCGCTCTGTTACAATGGCGCCAAATGTCATCAAGGAGCTTCGGGATGGATACAAAATAGTGAGGGATGGATTCAATCATGCCTCTCCTGAGATTAAAGCCGTGTTGAGGATTATTGAGGTCACGGGCATGGAATACACTCTTTCTGAACCCTCCACCACTCTTAGAAATGAGGTTGTGAAATTTTTCTCAAACATTAAGATGTCCCCATCTCAAAACTCTCTTAGGTATAAGATTGAAGATATTAAAATTAAGGTAAACTCTAAGAGGATAGGAAAGGCACTTCATATCCCCTCTATCAACCCTTGCGAGGAAGAAGAGCTCGCCGACATGGACAGAGACAGTCTCTCACATGGTGTGGATATAATGAGGCCAAATCTGGGTCTCTGAAAAGGAAAAACTTCAATCAGAAAGGAAAACTGCTAGCAGACATTGTAGGGAAAGCCCTTATTTGCAAACATGGATCACATGACACCATCTCCAGGTTCATGTTTGAAATTATGACCAGAATTATCCTGAATAGAAAGACCTTATGGTCTTTTGTCATCTATCTGAGAATAGTAGACAGCATCTCCTCTCCAAACATGGGCAGAATTATTTCCTTATACCTAGTGAACACCTATTCCGACACTTTCACACAGGAACAGGGGGTGAAGATTCACTACCTGAAAAGAATGGCCATAAAAACTTTGGATAGATTCTCTAGAGTACTACCAATGAGCCAACCTACAGGAATAAAGGAATCCTCCAAGGGTACAAGGAAGAAACCCACTGAGGAAGAAAGAACTTGCAGCCTTCTCAGATCAATCCTTGTTGTTGTGCAAACATTCAACTCCAGGATGTTGTTGTGCATGTTGATAAAATCCTTGTTAGCCCAAGATCAGGACAGGTATCACAGAATGTTGCTGAAGAAGAGGTTGCTGCAGAAGATAATAGGGAGTCTCCCGAGACTTTAGATAATTATCTTAATTGGTCAGATCAAGAGAAGGATGCTCAATCTGAGGTGGAGCATGATCAGATGGAGATGACAGACTTGGATCAAGTTGTCAATAATATAGTTGAATCTGCACCCACTACAGGTAAAACTTTTTCCCTCTTGATTAATAGTATTAAAACAACTTTAGCTAAGGAAATGTTTCCTTCTATAGGTGTTGTAGTTGAGGGGGAGCCTTCTCAGATCCCTACTCAGAATGCTATATCTCCTCCTATGAGCCATAATTCATTTACCCTCATCTCCAATGAGGAATTTTTAAACCAAATTAAAGTACACTTGGATAATCAGACCACAACCCTCAGGGAGTATGTTGAACAATTTGTTGCCAAACTGAGGGATCAAATGTCAGCTAAAGTAAATGAAACTACAGAAGAAATTTCACACTTAAACAAATAGGTCACCACCTGGTTTGACAAGGCTGGAACTGCTGGACTCAAGCTGACCACCCTCATGGAATCTTTGGACACAAGCCAAAAACTCAGTACAACTGACATAGGATATATCAAGAATTATGTAAGTACAACTGATGAGGTGATCAATGGTGCAGTAGACCATGTCAATCAGCATGTCACCAAGGTTTCTCTCCACTCCATGGAGCAGGAAATTCTCTTGACGAATGAGCTGCTTATTGAAAATCAGAGAATACTCTAATCTTTATCAAACAAAACTGAAGCCAACACCTCATTACTGCAAAAGACAATATCTAAAGAAGGCAGAAATGGGAGAGCAGCCATGTGAAGGCATCGACACTCATTGAAGATCAAGCTTTCAATGTAATTCAAGGCACCAGGGTGGCACTACACCTGCCCCTCCTGGATAGAAAGAGGCCAGAGGACCTAGACTTCCATGCACAAGCTAGAATTGCATAAGATGCACAGCTTGCGACCAGAAGAAAGAGGGAAGGAACTCAAATGGCTAAAGAGTTCATGGTAAAGAGGAGAGCTGAGAATAGAGATGACCCAGACTATGAACAGCTAAGTGAGGCCTCTGAATCCATCATTATCAATGTCTAGGTAAGCCACGGACAATTATTTAAGAACATTGATAGTGTATATCTATCTGAGGAATGGATAAAGCATCTGGAAATAAATTCCCTAAGGGAAAGAATATTCAAGGAGAATCTGGTAAGGAAGAGCATCCCCAAGAAAATTCCTCCCAAATATATTCCAAAGTCATTCCTCTACTTCAAGTGGCAGAAGAACAAAGCTGAAAACTTGAAGAAGTCTGCTGCAACCACGGATGCTGGTGAAAGTTCTTCAAAGAATAACTGATAGAAGACTGCAAGATCTAAGCTTATTTAAAAATATTGCCTGATCTGTCTTATAATGAATGTCAACAGTGTACAAATTTCAAATCTTTATCAATGAAATTAACATGTGTTGACCCTGACTATATTGATGTGATAAATGTATATATGTGATGAACAAATATGTTGTTCCTTCATATATATCCTGAAATCACAAGTTTGTTACTGTTTGGCTAAGATAATGATTAGGTTCATCTTGATCATAAAGTTTACCTTGTAAATGATTACTAAAGTTCTTGTTGTTAATCATACTATGACATTGTCAATGATTGTTAATTCACCTGTACCATTGTCTATCAATCATAGTGTTAAGCCATCTCATCTAGGGGGAGTTATCCTGTACTGGGATGGCTTGTTGTCATGATAATGTTTCATTAGACCTATCATGATATTTTTTCTATATTGATGCACCTTACCATGGATGTGTGTTCTGCCTTTTCAAATAGGGGGAGATTGTTGGGAATTGTGCCCTACAATGTTCCTCTGGATTTGAAGTGGCATCACCAATCATGCTAAGGGGCATAATGTATTTGATGTGTGCTCCAGTTCTTGCATGCAGGTAGTCCATGTTTGGACAGGTGAAGAAAAATGAGTTGGGCAGTAAACTCAAATTTCGTCGAACTCAGCTCGTTGATCATCAGCTCAACTCAATATTCCTTGGGTTAAGCTTAAGAACTCAAGATTCAAAATTATTTGAACTCAACTCGAAGTTCATCGAGCTCAGGTTATAGTTTGTAGAGCTCAGCCCAATGCTTATCAATCTAAAGCAAGATAAAAATTTACTAAGGCAAAAAATGCTGAGACCGCTGAGAAGATCAAAGTTCGTCGAGCTCAGTTTGTGGTTCGTCAAGCTCAGCTCAAAGCTTGTCAAGCCAAATCCAGAAAATATATATATGGTAAAAGCGCTGAGACCACTAAGAAGAAGGCGTTGAGACTGGTGAGACAGTTGGGAAGATAGCGTTGAGACAGCTAAAGAAAACTGAGAAGATAGCCTTGAGACTGCTGAGACAGTTGAGACAACTGAGAAGATGGCGTTGAGATGGCTGAGACAGCAGAGATAAAATTAGATGGAAATTTTCAAAGTCTAGAAGCGTTGAGTGAAGCAGGTTCACTCAATGCTACTAATGAAGAAGGAAGTGTTGACACTGTTAATAGGAAACCCGCTGAGACAGTAAAGTGCAAATACCACTGAGACAGTAGATAAGCAGAAAGTGCTGAAATAAAGGCTTATCTCAGCTGATAATAAAAAACCGTTGAGACCGCTGTGACAAAACTGTTGAGACAGTTAAGTGCAAAAACCGCTGAGACAGTAGATAAGAAGAAAGCACTGTGACAAAGGCTTGTCTCAGCTGATAATGAGAAACCACTGAGATAAGACTGCTGAGACAAAGCCAGGAAATTTCTAAGTCCAAAAGCGCTGAGAGTCAATGTTGATGGCGTTGAGTGCCTCAACATCACTCAACACTTGATGGGATTCTGGAATACTTTATAAGTCCAGATGTTGATGACCACTGTTGTCGTCATCAAAGTCAAAATTGCAAGAAGCCATTGCGGGAAAGCTGCTATAGTGCCGAAAGATGTTTTGGCCCTTTCTGGTGGAATTGGGGCTCACCAATTCTTGGTGGGCCCACATATTATGGTGTCGTTGATTCAAATCAACGCATATAAAAGAGGAAACAAAAAATGGATTAGGGTTAACGAATCAAACAAATATAGAAAGAGAAAAATTGAAAAGAGATGGCTGGACATTTTTCTTCTGATCAAGCTTGAAAGCCAAAGTCCAGCCAAGTTAGCCTGAAGGCCAAGAAGGATATTTGAAGCACTTCAAATCTCAGCAAGGTTGTTCTCAACAGAATAGTTTAGCTAATTCATCTCATCAGCAAGGTGGAAGCTGCTCATCAGTGCAACAATAAATTGATAGCTGTAGAGGAAGGCTGATTCCTTCTACAGCAGGTGAGCTTGACTGAAATCTGCTCAGTCTAGCAAAGTTGACTCAGAGTTATTTCTCTGAGTAAGTTATTTTATTTTCTTCACTTACTGTATAAATTTCCTGTTGGATTCAGTAGATCTGAATCTGAGTGTAGGGCACTTTGTGTCTGAGGTAGGTGACAAATTTGTCACTGAGGTAGGATCCAAGTGATGATCTGAGATGTAGGGCTTAAGTGCCTGAGGTACGAGAGTGCTGCTCTCTGAGGTAGGATCCAAGTGTGGATCTAAGGTAGGGCTATCCTCTTAACCTGAGTGTATGGCCTTGTGCCTGAGGTAGTTGACTGAAGAGTCACTGATCTATAGGTGACAAGTTTGTCACTGAGATTGTAGGCCTTGGAGGAGGCTGAGCTATAGGTACCTGAAAGTATACTAAGTTGTAGGAGTGTTGCAGCACTCTGAGAGTAGGGCTGTGTACCTAAAGCTGTAGGGCTGAAGAGATTGAGTGTAGGCCTTAGAAATAAGGTTAAGGTGGGTGATCAGTGAATTACTGAGCTGTAGGAGTTTTGCAGAGCTCTGAGGTAGGAACCCTTGTGGTTCTGAGTTAGATTCTTTGAAGAATCTGTGTGTAAGGTAGTGGTCCTGAGGTGTAAGCTCTGAGGAGAATAGTGGAGATGTTGTGCATAGTCCAACAAGTAAGTTGGGTAGGTGAGAGGGAAAGTAGATGTACCTAATTGGGGAACCACTATAAATCCTTGTGTTTGCTGTGTTCTTGTTTTTCTTTATTATTGCAGGATTTAAGGACAAGCTCTAGTTAGTATAATTAGAAATCAGCAAAAGATTTAGTAAAATCTCAAAGACCTATTGACCACCCCCCCCCCCCCCCACCCCCCCCCCCCCCCCCCGCTAGGTGATTAACTAACCTTCAGTTAAGTAGCTTTCAACATTCTTGTGTATACTATTGACTCATTGGCCTTCTTCAAATCTAGAACATTGTGATCAATGGACCCAACAGGAAGTACATCTGTAGGAAGTGTTCCATCTCTTTTTTTCTTTTAAAGGATTTTTTCTTGATTTCTTACTTTTCATGCTTATCCCATTCAGCAAAACTATATAATTTGTTTTTGTCTGCACCTCCTTAGTTGTAGATGTTCTAAGTGGATAAAATGATATTTCTAGAGTGGGGGCTCCACTTGTTAGAGTTGGGATCCTTCTTTATTTCCTTTTTATGCATCTTCTTCCAAGTAGCAATCTCTTCCTCTAAATGCATCATTGGTCTCTTCCCTCTACTAGAATCTACCGCATACCTTTGAAATTGATTTTTCATGGCAATAGTTTGAGCAGATGGGAGATACCTAGCCAAAAAGGCCCTCGAGAACTCCTCCATCGAGATCTCGGACAGTTGTCTTCCAGTAAATTGATGAAGTTCTAGTTCATCCCACCAGAGACTCACCTCACATTCCAAGAGGAAAGTAGCCACAGACACCTTTTATCTCTCCTCCATCTCCATCGCCATCAAGACTCTCTTTATCTTCGAGAGTCAATCTTTGGCTTGAGTAGGGGATCCAGTTCTCTCAAACATTGGAGTATGGAAACTCATAATATGCTCTAATTGTTTCTCTGTCACTCACCTTTTTGCCAAAGGCTCATCTGGTACTTGTCGCCTAGCCACAGTCTTAACAACGTCAACCTGCACCAGAGCAACCTCAGGGGTAAGAGGTTATACACGCCCTCCTGATTGTGCGTAGATCATCATGAATGCAGCTTCTGTAACTAAGCTAATTGATGAGTACGATTATAATAGGCTTTTTACTATCATAATTGTAATCATGTCTACTATTTCCTGCCCCTTTTTGTATTGATTTCACAATAATAGTAAAGAAATTGTCGTATCATAGATAGAAGAGCGCATTTTGAAGTCTTTGGCATTTCTTGTAATAAACTATTTACTGATCCTTTCATTTTTCTATTGCAGGTAATGCCAACTAATGGACCTAAACGTCTCAGAGCAAACAGAGGAGTTCACGGAGTCAACATGGCTGATGAAAGGACGAAACTTTGGTGCACACGGCCTGACACACGGCTGTGTGCCTACCCGTGTCCTATGCACCTGAAGCTGAAGAAATTGCACGCAGGAGACACAGACTCACATGGGTAGACCGCACGCCCGTGTGGCTACCCGTGTCATATTGAACACGCCTGCCGACCAACTCGTGTCTGAAGAACACGGCCGACCACATGGTCGTGTCCTTACCCGTGTCATCTGACACGGCCCACTACCAGACACGCCTGCTCGTGGGGAACCGCCTAGGAACCGTCCACACGGCCTGACACACGGCCATGTTGAAACCCGTGTCCGACCTTGTTTGCAATGGGACTATATATTTCCTGTAGAAAAAATTATTTAGAACTTTTGGATCATTTCTGGATTGGAGAACTGCTGAAGGCCGAAGGGGAGCATCCAAGAGAAGGAGGATTGAAGGGTATTTGTTTATGTATTTTATTTATTCATTAATTCCTTTCAATCTCTCTTTTCTCTTGGTGATTCATCTTCAATTATCTTTTAATTTTGCATGAACTTTTATTTGAACATTCTGGTAATCATGTATCACTCTGTTTATGTTAAATTTGTGGTATTTTATTTGTGTTCATGTTTGCAAACAAAGAGTTTAATCTTCCTTATGAATTACTTCTTCGATTTACATAATTTGCAAATTGCTAGATTGAGAAATTGGTTCTTTCCAATGATATTTGTATATTCATATTGTTATGTTAATTCTCTTTGTAAATCAAACTCTATGATCGAGAGATATTTTGTTTGGAAAATTAGAACACGAGTAAAAGGATTCATGTTAGTTTAGAGATAAAATTCATTAATTTATGTAGTAATAAGGGTACTTTACTTAATGCGAACTTGAGTGTTGTAAATTGTTCGAGAGAAAATTTACTATCTTAGGTTTAGATTTGGAGTTGCTCGAGAGAGAATTTTGATGAACATTTAACCTTTACATTACAACAAATTTAATAGTCTTTACATTTCATGATCACTTAGAATTGAACTAATAAATGAATTCGTTCATGTAATCGTTTAAAAGCTTCATGTTTCTTTTATCATTTTTACTTCTCCAATACTGAATCATGCAAATGGTCATAGTTAGGTTAATGTAGTTTATATATCACTTTTATTTAGAGGTATGATAATAAAGGGAGGGTGAGTACGAGTAGTTGAAACGACCTTGTGGAATACGACACGAGATGTAGATTTCTCCTATACTATGATTGATAGGTGCACTTGCCTGAATGCTAATTCAATCTAGTTTAAGCCCATCTACATAGTTGTATTAGAATGTAGAATGAAATCACATTGAGTTATTACTTGTTAGCAAAGCAAATCATCACTAATCGTCTTAGCAAAAAGAGGAGGTGTAGGCATATCACCCGATATACTACTCTCTACCGAGTGATGGCGCTGAGACTGCCCCGCACCACTTCTAGTCAACTATAATCATGAAACACGTAATTTAGTGACTAAATGAATTGCAAAAAAAAACAATCAAAGGAGCATGCAATTTCCAAAAGCGTGTGTATTTTCATTCCTAAGTGGACATTCGTGGGTTCTTTCATGTTATAATTGTGATGCACAGACACGTGCTCACCACCCCTTAAAACGATTTTGCCCACGAATTCAAATAAGGATGACCGACACCAGAGTTTGATATCAAATTGTAACACTCCCTTCCATCACGTAAAATATAACAGAAGGTCTGGTCGGGACCCCATGCCATATACCACAGATAGTCAGGGGAGTTACGTATTGAGACCATAATCCAAACACGCATCCTAACTCAGAGTACATTCTAGTAGAAGTTAATTTAATTTGTAATAAGAACTCTGGCATACGAATGTCCACTAAACCAAATTGGAATGATAAAATAAATACACAAATAGTTATGGTCGTAAGGCCTTACATAGGTTTCTTCAAATAGAAGTGTTTTACATACTTTTTCACGCAGGACGGCCACACATGAAACAGTATGCAGTAAATAAAACTTCGCCATGACATTTGAGGGCCAGCTTAGCAACCATATGCTTCAACCCTCTATTTCTCGCTGGGCTCAGCTGCACTTGCACGAAATTATTCCATCCCAATGGTGGAAAACAAAGCAACGGTCAGCATTAGCTGACCAAATTATAACGACTTCACCCCTCACTTGAGCTGGCAGAGCTCCTTCCCTGCATGCAATTAGCATAGGTATATATTGGCAATCAGAACATGTAGCTTAAGCACCATTCACCACAGACATTGGCACAGCTGGCCACACACCCCGTGCACTCAGGGTACATTATTGGTGTACTGAGATTCAAATCCCACCCACTTGAGCATTACAGTCCTTCCGGCCTAAAGCCTAAGTATATCCCTATGCTATGGCAAAGCCATGCTGAGATTCAAGCCACTAACTCACTACAAGTCGATTGTCAAAGGGTGGGTATAGGTCAACCACATCTCATTGCTCAAACCGTCAGGCTCGCAAGCCACCATGCGGATCAGCCTTCCCTTGCCCATTCACAATACAAAACTGTGTTATATTTTAAGGCGGGCACTCACGGCCGCCTAAGCTTGTCCCTTTGGACTCTCAGCTCATCAAAATAACCCCCAGGTCTCCAAAAGGCAGGCCTCAATTTCACAATGGCCCCGGGTCTCTAAGAGATAGGCCTCTCTTACCATTGCACACTGGGAGCTACCGCCAGCCATAGTGCTTCCGCTGCGTGTTAGGGGACAGACTATCGATTCTTCCCCCAAAATGGGTGTTTTCCTAGAGGCACTTCCAGTACTCTCACTGCTGCATCTACACAGCTCGCAGCTCCGTAAGCCACACATTTACAATAGAGTCTTCTCCGACATTCATACAATCATCACCAATCAAGACCAACCTGTCTGGATGGGCTTTACACAACATGTCTATTACGTACTTCGATTCTGGAGTCTAAATGTAAAGATAACAGGGATACAACTGATCGACCTGTCGAGAAGACCACATCCACGTGCTCATAGAGAGTCTACCCTCACATTCCAAAAACAAAGGACTCCACATGTTCAAGAAGAAAAATAGTTACCCTTGATGTTCGTTTTGGCGCCATGGTAGAGAATCTAGTTGGATGAGAATGACCGCAATGGACTTGCCTCCGCAGATCCGAACTCTGCTCATGAACAAAAGCTCTAAAACTCCAACAGTGATGAGATCTCCTTCCTCTCACTCTCATTCGCTCTTCTCTCACTTCTCTATTCGGAAGAAGGAAGCCACAAAAGAAATGAAGTGAAACTCACAAATCCTGGCCTTAACCTGAGCTACCTTTGCATGGTAACTAGCTACCACTGCGCAGTACCTCAAACGTCCAATCCACAATCACACCACCCAAAACCTCCAATTCTAGGCTGGCACGTGGCCATGTCGTTGCTACCATCGCGCGGTACCTCACCACCGTCGTGCGGTAGATGATGTGTCGCATCAATATGCTGCTTATGACGTAAACTCATTACCTCCCCGCGGTATCACTACCGTCGTATGGTACCTTACCAAGAGGAACTCCAAATAAATCAGCTCAGCTGCCACTGTCGTTAACATTGTCGCTGGTCGGTAGACTATAGAGAGCTCTGTCACTTAATCGACTATGTTATTGACGTACGGTATCAACCTATCACCAGGAGGTAACTCACTAAATGCTCTTGTGGTAAATCCCACATACTACTGCTGGAGTTAACTGTACCTCCGGGCGCTAGCTCACAGAAATCACCTCCTACTATGGGAAGCTTGGGGTGTTACATCTTAAGCAATAAACAACCTCGCTCGAATCAAACGTATCATCAAAGTCACATCCTCAACGTCTTTACATTTAAACAAGTTTGATTCACCCGTTTTTATCCAAGCCAAGGGAGTACAACACTTCTTACCATATATGGCCTCAAAAGGCATCATTTGAATACTTGTTTGGTAGATATTATTGTAGAAGAATTCCATCATATAGAGATGGTCCTCCCACCTCTTTCCGGAATTCAAGGCGCACATGTGAAGAATATCTTCCATCATTTTATTTACCCTCCCGGTCTGACCATCCGTCTGAAGATGAAAGGACGTATTAAAATTCAGCTTGGTACCTAATAGTTGATGAATAAGGCTCCAATCATTTGACGTGAAATGCTCATCTCGGTCACTAACGATGCTATGGCGCACACCGTACAATCGTACGATCTGTTCAATAAAAAGTTTGACCAACTTTCCCACTAAATTGTCCCTACGATTTGGAATGAAGTGTAACACTTTTGTCAACCGGTCAACAATCACCAAAATGACATCATTTTCACATCGTGATCTCTGCAAAACATTCAAAAAATCCATAGATATGTTGTCAATCTTCCACTCTGTTATTGGTAACAAGTTCAGGAAATCACTGGGTTTTTGACATTCAACCTTTACTAGGATGCAAGTATGACACTTCACCACATAGTAAGATATTGTCCTTCAACTATGGCCACCAGAATAACTTCTTCATATCCTTGAACATCTTTGTACTCTCTGTGTGGACTGAGTACTTTGTAAAGTATGCCTTATACATCAATTCCTCCCTTAATTTGCCATGTTTGGGAACATAACTTACTGAGATCATCATCAACAGAAAACTAGGCATTTGAACCATCCATAGACTCTTCGAAAAAGCACTTAATGTTATTGTCAAGCTCCAACGCCTAACGAATCCTATCTGCGAGGTCGTATTGCACCTCCGTCCAGTTTAAACATGCATTTGCACTATAGATCCGATCAACACAAGTGATCTCCAAAACTTCCAAATCTCAAATAAAACACTCATCATGCATCTGTATCCAGTTGGCCTACACCAGATCCCTACGACTTAACACATCTGCGACAATATTTCCATTCTAGACAATATAGTGTATCTCGAATGTATAGTCCCCAAGGAACTCCATCCACCTCCTTTGTCACATATTCAAATCCTTTTGGTTTAACAGGTACTTTAGGCTCTTACGGTCTGTAAAGATTTTGATCTTCATGCCATATAATTAATGCCACCACAGCTTCAGGACGAATGTAATAGTCGCCAACTCCAAGTCGTTGACTGGATACTTTCTCGCATGCACCTTCATCTGGCAAGAGACATAAGATATAACCTTCTCGAACTGTATAAGAACGTTGCCTAAGACTCTCCTTGAGGCATCACTGTAGATCTCATTGCCTTCTGCACGACATGGTGAACACAAAATAAGGGTCGTGGTCAGACGAATCTTCAACTCCTCAAAAGCTCGTACACACTCAAACATCCAAATGAACTTATGATCCTTCCTTATCAACATCGTGAGAGGTAGAGCTATCCACGAGAAGTTCTCAACGAAGCACCTGTAGTAGCCGGCAAGTCCAAGAAAAATCCTGACTTCTGCCATAGAAGACACCACAGGCCACTCCCATATCGCAACTATCTTTGTCGGATCCACTGTAATATCCTCTCCACTGACCACATGACCAAGGAATGCCACTGATGATAGTCAAAACCCATACTTGAGAACTTGGCATAAAGTTGAGTCCCCACAAGGTATGCAAAACCAACCTCAAATGATTCGCATGATCCTATTCTGACAGAGATTATACTAGTATGTCGTCAATGAAGATGATCACAAACATGTCTAAATACTCTATAAAGGTTTTGTGCATCAAGTCCATAAATACTGATGGCGCATTAGTGAGCCCAAATGGCATCACAGTAAATTCATTATGCTCATTGCGTGTACCAAACGCTGTCTTGGGAATATTACTCTCCCTATTCCTCAACTGGTAATAGACGGACTTCAAATCTAGATTTGAATAATTAGTCAATCCAACCAGCTGATCAAATACATCATTGATTCGCGGAATCGGATACTTGTTCTTGTCCATCAGCTTATTTAGTTCACTGTAGTTTATGCATAGACACAAGCTTACATCCTTCTTCTTCATAAAGAGGACCAGTGCACTCCAAGGAGACATACTTGTATGTATAAATCCTTGCTCTAGCAATTCTTATAACTATACCTTTAGCTCCGCCATCTCCATTGGCGCTACTCCGTAGGGTGAGTGTGACATGAGTTTCGCACCTAACATGAACTCAATAGTGAAGTCAATCACTTACAAGGGTGGAAGTCCGGGGAGATCCTTAGGAAATACATCCACAAACATTGGCACAGTGGGAACTTCACTCAAACTGGATTTAGGCTCTACAACCTCTAAAAGCGAGAAGAATAACTCTGTGCCCTTCTGAACCATCTTGACCATTTGGAGAGCAGACATCAGTATCTTACTCAATCCTCACATACCAGTAAATTTAGTCTCGCATTCGGTATTTTTTCCCAGTATGACTTCCTTTGAGTTGCAATCAATACAGTCACGCTGCTTCAAGAGCTAGTCTATATTAAATATCATATCAAACTCAGATATCGGCAGCTCAGATGCTTCCAATCAAAAGTCAAGACTTTCTATCTGCACCTTAACATTACTCGAACAGTCTATACTAATCCCTAACCCATGAGGTAGCATTATAAACAAAGGCACATCGCTACATTTCCACAGTTATAAAGGGTAAAGAAAGAGTTATTATTGAACATGTAAGTATTAGGACGTTGCGCAGTTATCATTTTTTGTACACATTTAGATATTTAAAAGGTTAACATATCAAAAGAACTAACAACTGCTTAATACTTCATGTTGGAGCATGCGTTCCATGCTTCTTGGTTTGCTAATAACAAATCTCATTTGTATTTGATCATTGAGTGTTTATGATGTGCAGAGATTATAGGTCTAACACTAATATCATTTGGGCTTGGATTCGTTTTTGAATAGAGGAGCTAAGATAATATCGCCAGATGATATCCAGTATCGCCACGACATGACAGTGGATTGAACAGTTAAACATTATCTCTACATTACGTGCAGTTACACTCGATATCACCCGGCGACGTCATTATCGTCAGGCGACAACCCACGATTGGACATGACCGATCTGTTATGTGAAAATCAGGAATACGTGGGACACGTGGCAGCCGGAGAGGATATTGCCTGTTGGCGATATCCAGTGTCACCAGGCGATATCGCTAAAATATAAAAGCAACTAATTTTTCATTGGAGATTATGAATTACAGAAGTTGGAGTGTTCCTTCCCTTGCAACTATTCCATAGACCTCCAGTAACTAGAAAACTCCATTCTCCCAAGAAGTTTCAAGCGTGAAAGAGCGACGATTCGTACACGGTATCTGAAGCAACTTTGACAAGGATTCATTGACATCTTCAGTGCTTCATTGAGAGTGTGTTTTTAATTCTGAAGTTTATACCTTTTAATTTGTCATTATTTTCATTGTAAATGATAGAGGAAATCATCGCCTTGTGCATGACGTCTAAGTCCTTGTGTAGCTTAGGAGAGAATCGTCGTCTTATGCATGGCGTCCAAGTCCTTGTGCGTCTTAGGAAGTTATCGTCTCCTTGTGTGCAGTGACTAGATCATTGTTAGATCTAGGGGGAGGCTAGTAGCAAGATCTAGGGAGACATACGCTTTAGCCTACCGGTTATTGTAGAAGGACCGGCGAAATCAAAAGTATATTATATTTTTCATAGCCTTAATCTCTAGCTTCATAGAGAAATATTGTATTCTGTTTTATCACTTTTGAGATAAAATATTATCATTTTTGTTCTTATATGTTTCTAAGTGTTTAGTTTTGTCTATGAAAAATTAGTTTTGATTTCTTTAAATATTTCACCAAGTGAACTTTTTTAAGAAATAAATATTATTAACCCTTATTCACCCCCCCCCCCCTATAAGGGCGCCTCACAATCCAACATTTGGTATCAGAGCAAGGTTACTCCAAATTGGTATCACCACCGAGAGTAATGGTACAAAATAATCACGTGTTTTTCAAGGGGCAAGGGATAAGTGAAAGAATTAGTGCCTACCAACTAGAGGGGGGGTGAATAGGTGTAATTCATGTTTTTCTTTAAGGCAGATATGTTGTTCAATTAATTAACTATAAAGTGCAAGTTCTAATGCTAACACAACACAGTAATCACAGAAATAATCAATCACAGAGTGCACACAGTATTTATAGTGGTTCCCCAAGGTCTGGGTACATCCACTTTCCCTCTTCGCCTATCTATCAGTGTACTAGATTCGGCCTAACTTCTGCACTTCTCCTCAGATCCTCAGATCTTATAGCTCAGATCCTCAGATCTTACATCCTTGTGTTGTTGTAACAGCTTCTCAACATTGCTTCTTCAGAATGTGTCTACACTGATTCTGTGTGTCGACATAAGCCTTCTGTTGAATGTGTCGACACTGATTCTGTATGTCGACACAAATACTTCTTCTTTAAAAACTTAGTTGAATTCTGCTGTGTGTCGACTCAACTCCTTTGTGTCGACACATGCCTTCTTGTGTTGAACCTTACTGAGTGTCGACACATCTTCTTTGTGTTGACACAACTTCTTCTGTTGTTGATACTTGCTGAGTGTCGACGCATCTCATTTGTGTCGACACATGCCTTCATTTGTTATAACTTGCTGAGTGTAGACACATCTCCTTTGTGTCGACACAAGTACTTTAACTTTGTTGAAGCTTGCTGAGTGTCGACACTGCCTCCTGGTGTCGACACATTTGATGTCGACAAAGCTTCTCTAGGCGTCGACACTACCTCTAAGTGTCGACACAGATTATGTTGACAATTCTTCACAGTGTGTCGACACTGCTTGTATGTGTCGACACTTTTCTTCTGGTGTCGACTCTGCCTTTCCTGGTGTCGACACAATTACTCCAAGTGTCGACACAGCTTCTCTAGGTGTCGACACAAGCCTTCATAAGTGTCGACACTACATCTATAGGTGTCGACACATGGACTTAGAAACTTTTTTGCATTTCTTGCAAATACTTAACCTGTACATATAGACTCAAAGCACATCAAATACACCTTGATGTATATCATTGAGTAGGGTGAGGCTTCTTCAAATCTGGTACACATTTTCCAATGTACCCAACAATCTCCCCCTATTTGGAGAAGTCATAACCCTTAGTCAATGATATACACCATACATAACAAATACTCAATATGATGTATAACAGTATTATATGACAGGGTAAATACTAAACAAAACATGTATAAACAATCTTCTCAAAATAACAATGTAATAGATTGAACATTAAACATTGTTTTGTTACAATTTCCAATAGTTTCATTAATCAAAAGTTCACATGGATTTGAATGCAAATGATTACAAAGTTGTAAACTTAGAAAATTCTATTCTATGGCTGCTCTGGCTCCTTGATGACAATGCCCTTTCCAGATTGAATCTTAGCTTTAACTGGAGCATCAGTGTCATCAGCAGGCTTCTTTCCCTTAAGATCTTTCTTCTTCTGTTCTTCAGCCCTTATCTTTTGTCTCTCAAAATAATGATAAGGCTTAAGGAAATACTTGCTAGGCTCCTGTGCATTAGGAGGTAGCTTCCCTAGTTTATCCTTCCTTCTGTACTGAACTATGGCCTCTTGCCTAGCTTCATGTTTCCTCCACTCTTGCTCAAAATACCATTTTCCTCTTTCTAGGATATTATCCTTTGCAGCCTTCCAAGCAGTCAGTATAATATTTCTGCAAGTTGGGCTCCATTGCTCAAAATCTGGCCTTAACTCAGCCTATTCTCTAAATCTCTTCTTATATGATTGAGCTTCTTGCTCTTTTAATACTGCCTCTGGCACAGGCTATACTACTTTCTTAATGATTACATTTTGAGCACCTTCTAGAGGGCTATACATAGATTAGATCTCTTGATGTATCATTTCAAAGTCTGCTGGAGGGTAGATCACTTGAGCCACTTCAGCTTGCTCACCTCCAAAAACAGCCAGATGGATTCCAGATTCAGCAACATTATCATCATCACACAAAGGTGGATATCCAAGGGTAGCTCTGATGCTATTTGAAAGCCATTTAGCATGGTCAGAGCCTGCTTTGACTTATACCCTCTCCCCCTTTAAGACTTCTCTTTCTATATGATCCCTAAGATCATCTTTCTGAAATCTAATCTGAGCATTCAGATATTTAACACCATCTTTATAAAAAGGTTTTAACTTTTGGAGTTGTGCAGTAATAACCTTTTGAGAATCTTCAATTGCAGTTTTAACACCATTTAGTTTTTCTTGTAATTGTTTGTCAAAGTCAGCTTTGGCAGCAATCCTTACTGCAGTCTGAGCAGCTGCAATATTCTGCATCTCAGTTACTATCACATTATGTGATTCAGTTAGATTATCATTCATTCTAAGCTGATTCTCAAGAATATATCCTTATTTTACTGTCATATCATCAACCTGTTTCTTTATCTGCTCTTAGTGAGTGGCTAGGTAAACCACTGCATTACCTTCTTTATGAAAACAGTCAGTCATTTCTTTCTTATGTTGATTCACCTCAAATCTTATGAACTTGATGTCTTGAGCCAAAGAAAATTGTAACTCCTTATGGTGCTCATCCATATAAGTTTCCATAGCTTTTCTTTTCTCATCCAGTTTTATTTGTAAAGCCACCAACATAGAACTATAATCAATTGTTGGGGCAGACTGTGGAGCAATTGTTTGCAGAGCCTTTTTGTAGCTTTGACTCCTTCTTTAGAAGACCTGTAGCTTTCTCTTCTTTGCTTGAACTTCAACAGCATCTTCAGAATCTGAAGTACTAGCTATGTCTACTCTAGCCTTAGGACTAGGTGGCAAGTCCTTCTCAGTCCTTGGTAGCTCCTCAACACTCCTTTGCGCCTCAGCCTCCTTTCTAGCAGTCTCCTCATGATACTTTACATGCTCCCCCTCAAGGTTAGATGACTCCCCCTCAGCAGCTGCTTTCTCTCCCATAACATCAGTCTGTAATAAATCAGGGAATAGCTCTTATAGAGTAAATTCCTATTGAGTATGAACTGGAGAATGTCTTATCTCAGGAGCATTATCTGCAACTGATGTGTCTTCCATGACAATATCTTGTGGTTGACTATGTATCTGAGTTTACTGATCAACATCAATTAATGATTCAGTCAATACTTCATCCTCAATAATGAAAATTGATTGATTAACTTCATTGATTACCTCAAGAATTGTTTGGGTTGACCTTTCACTATCTAAGTAAGTTGGCTCATCCACATGTGGAGGCTCCCCCTGGAGTGGATCCAGGTGAATGGGGCTAGCAGATGGTAGCTCCTCCTGCCTCTGTGCATCTTTATTTCTTGCTGGTGACTGTCCAACATTTCCAGCCTCTCTATCATCAGAACTAAAACTAATTGCTCCTCTGAGCTACTGGATGATTCAGGAGCCACTATGTCTTTCTTCCTCTTCTTTTGAGGTGTTTCCTTCTCTGGTGTAGGCATTTCTTTAGTTAACACTCTATCCCATCTAGAGATTATTCTGATGTCCATTTTCCTCATGTGGTTTATCTTAGAACCAGCAGCTTGGTTCATGACTTCAAGAATACTTCCAGCCAAGTACAAACTCATAATCCTACCCAGATTGGGCTTCTTCAAACTTTCCTTTATCTTATCAAACATTACTGCTGACCAATCAGTTTTAAGTTGGAAAATTATCCTTGTCATTAAACTGAACATGTGAGCTGATATTCTATCATGCCCACCTGGCTTGCTCAGAATTACCTTCCCAACTACTTCAGATAAAAACTCTCCTTGTATGTTCATCCCTTTCCTGTTAAAAACTGATCCAATCTTCATGCTTGAATCTAATCCACACCATTGTAGTGCCTCCCTTATCTTTGATGCAGGTACATCTTCCACTTCTTTAGTTCTAGGTAGATGTAGAATCTTTCTTAGACTTTTTTGGGTGATTTTTACTTTTGCCCCATCGACAGTGGACTTAATCTTGAGTCCAGTTTCATCAAGGGTAGCTGCACTAAAAAATTCAAGGAACTCCTTCCAAATCTTGATTGGTTCTGAAACAAGATACTCCAACCCAGTCTCTGCAACTAGGGTTACAACACCTTGAATTTCTGGTTCCGCGTCGTCAAAGGCATGTCGCACGAGCTCATAACCTTCATTGATGTTCTCTTCTAGCTTGGGCGCCATTGGGGTTTGGAGAAATTTTGAATTTAGAGAAGAGAGATGTCGACACACAAGTTTGGTCTCAAAACTATGGTGAGTGTGTCGACAAACAATGGTGAAGTCCTACTTATACCTTTCTAAAATCGAAGGTGAAAAGGCGCATCAAAATACTTGAAATGTGTCGACACTGTTGAAAAGTGTCGACACTTACTTCTAATGTCTCGATAACTATGTGTCGACACAAATATAGTCGACAGAATATATGTGTCGACACTTAAACATCTGCGCACGGCGATTAGTTGATACTTCACTCGATGAATTCTGTGTTAATCCTAAGTGTCGACACCACCCTGGATGTGTCGACACCTACTCGGGATGTGTCGACACCATTTCTCTAAAGTGTCGACACAGACATCCTAGATGTGTCGACACCATTTCTCTGGAATGTAGACACCACCTCTATGTGTCGACACAGACAACTTCATGTGTCGACATCATTTTACTTAGCCAATTTTTTAAACTATTCTAAGTTTAACATACCTAATTTAATTTTAAACTTATTGAATTTGGTTTCATCTAGGGGCTTAGTAAACATATCAGCTATCTGATTATCTGTTTTAACATATTCTAGTGAAATGTCATCTTTTTCTACATGCTCTCTAAGAAAATGGTATCTAATTTCTATGTGCTTAGTCCTACTATGTGAGACAGGATTATTTGCAATAGAAATGGCACTTGTAGAATCACAAAACAAAGGTGTTCTACTTACCTGGATACCATAGTCTTCTAGCCGATGTTGTATCCATAAAAGTTGTGCACAGCAACTTCCTGCTGCCACATACTCTGACTCAACTGTGGAGATTGCCACACTGTTCTGCTTCTTATTGCTCCATGATACCAGCTTTCCTCCTAGAAATTGACAGGTTCCTGTAGTACTTTTTCTATCTTCCTTACAACCTGCAAAATCTGCATCTGAATAACCTGTTAGTATAAAATCTATATTCCTATGGTACCAAAGGCCTAGATATGGTGTGCCCTTAAGATATCTCAAAATCCTTTTGACTGCAGTCAGATGAGATTCTTTAGGGCAAGCTTGGTACCTAGCACAGACACATGTAACATACATGATATCTGGTCTACTAGTAGTCAGATATAATAAGGAGCCAACTACCCCTCTATACAAAGTTTCATCTACAGGTTTCCCTGCATCATCTTTGCTTAGAGACACACTTGACCCCATAGGAGTCCTCATGGTAGTGGATGATTCCATACCATACTTCTTTATTAACTCTAGGGTGAACCTAGACTGGCATATGGATAAGCCATCTTCAGTCTGTCTAACTTGGAGACCCAAGAAGAACTTAAGTTCCCCCATACTGCTCATTTCAAATTTTCCTTGCATAGGTTTTGCAAACTTTCTGTAAAGACTACTTTCTGTAGACCCAAATATTATGTCATCTACATATATTTGGACTAGGATAATCTTGTCTTTAGATTCCCTAAGGAATAAAGTCTTGTCTATTTTCCCCCTTGAGAATTTGTTCCCAATGAGGAAACTAGACATGGTTTCATACCAAGCCCTTGGAGCTTATTTCAACCCATACAATGCTTTCCTAAGTCTATAAACATAATCAGGTTTAAGAGGATCAACAAAACCTGAGGGATGCTCTACATAGACTTCTTCCTTTAGATCTCCATTTAGGAAAGCTGACTTAACATCCATTTGGAATACCTTAAACCCTTGATATGTTGCATAGGCAAGGAACATCCTTATTGCTTCCAGTCTTGCTACTGGAGCAAAGGTTTGATCAAAATCAATACCTTCTTCCTGCCTATATCCTTTTGCAACCAGTCTATCTTTATTCTTTATAATGATTCCATTCTCATCTAACTTGTTCCTAAAGATCCACTTAGTTCTAATGATATTGTGGTCTTTGGGTTTAGGAATAAGCTTCCAGACCTTGCACCTCCTGAACTGATTCAGCTCCTCTTGTATGGCCTCAATCCAATGAGGGTCTAGAACTGCTTCTTCATACTTCTTTGGTTCCACTTGTGATAGGAAACTGGAGTAAAGAACTGTACTCAGATTCCTGCTCCTTGTTTGCACTCCTTGTCTAGGATCACCAATTATCTGATTGGCTGGATGATCCTTTAAGTGTCTATGTGCTGGAGGTAGTCTGTCTTCGGGTTGAACTCCTCCAGCCTCTTTATTTAACTGCACTTCTTGGACTTTTTATGCATCTAGAGAGTCTTGTACTCCCCCTGGACAGCAGCCACCATTTTCCACTTGTTGAGTTGCAGTAGAACCTTCTGTAATGGTAAGCTTGTCCATCTTCTTAGTTACACATGTAGAACTGCAAACACTACTTGGCAATTCACTGTTAATGAGCCTTGCTTCATCAAAAACTACATGTACAGACTCTTCTACAACTTGAGTAATCAAGTTGTAGACCTTATAAGCCTTACTATTGTTATTGTACCCAACATTGATCCCCTCTTGGGATTTGGCAGCAAACTTGGTTAGATAAGATTTTCCATTATTAAGTATATAGCACTTGCAACCAAAGATCATGAAATAGGATAAATTTGGTTTTCTGCCCTTCACAATCTCATAGGGGGTCTTCTTGTGGCTCTTGGTGATAGAAGCCCTATTGATCACATGACAAGCAGTATTAACTGTCTCACCCCAGAAATATTCTGGGAGAGAAGTGTCACTCAATAGGGTTCTATCAGCCTCTATCAATGTTCTATTCTTCCTTTCAGCAATACCATTTTGCTGAGGTGTTCTTGGTGAAGAAAATTCTTGAAAAATCCCAAATTCTTCACACAGTTTTGTCATACTTTCAGACTGAAACTCGGTACCATGGTCACTTCTGATTTTGACCACTGTACTGTCCAACTCATTCTGAATTTGTTTAACAAAACTATATAAGATACTTGGGGTTTCAGATTTTTGTCTTAGGAAGAACACTCAGGAATATCTTGAATAGTCATCTACTACCACAAATGTGTAGACCTTCCTACTTAGACTGTGAACTGGCATAGGACCAAAAAGATCCATATACAAGAGGTATAGACACCTCACAAAATCCTTGTTCTCAAGGCTATGAAAGGTTGATTTGGTCTGCTTGCCTTTTTGACAAGCTGAGCATATCCCATCCTTTATACACTTAACTTGAGGACCATTCCTCTCTAACTCTTTGCTAAAGAGTTGGCCAATTGTCTTATAGTTAAGATGAGCCAGCCTCTTGTGCCATTTAACACAATGTGAGACTTTCTCATCAGCTACAAGACAAATAGGAGAAACATTGTTCTCACATACAAAGTCAAGACAATAGACATTTCTCTTCCTAAATCCTGCCAGAATGATCTTTTGATCACTTGACCTTTTGATATAACAACCATTCTTGACAAATGAGATGTCATATCCTAAATCACTCAGCTGACTTATACTAATGAGGTTGTGTTTCAAACCCTTTACATAAGCCACTTGAGTAATTGTAATTTGGTTACTAGAAATGTTACTAAAGCCTTTGATGATTCCTTTTTCTGAACCACCAAAGGTAACTTTAGGGCCATCCTTGATAGGTGTATAGTCCTTCAGCAACCCCCTAGTTCCAGTCATGTGCCTGGAACATCCATTGTCCAAGTACCATATAGGGGCATGGCCACTTGAACTCACCTGCAAAACAGATTACTTAACCTTAGAACCCAAATAACTCTTGGGTCCTTGGTGCAGGTTAGTCTGACTTTTAACAAAACTACCTGTAGCTCTTCTAGCAGACAGTTTTCTACTCTCCTTGACACTTGAATTGTGCCAACAATCTAAGGCAAAGTGGCCTATCTTGCCACAACACCAGCACTCAAACCTGTTGTAGCTTTGTTTAGGTACAACCCTGGCTGAAGTATCTACAGCAGGCTTTATATTTTGTGCTGGGGTTTTGCCTTTAGATTTGGACCTAGTACTCCAAGCAGGTTTTTTAAACCCTAATCCAACATTACCCTTTTGTGGTACAAACTCATCTATCAAGGGTAAAACAGATTTAGGTTTAGAAAAACTTGCAACTATCTCTCTCTCTTTCTGAAGTCTAACCTCCAGATTTCTAATTTGATCATTCTTAAATGTAATAGTACCCATCTGAATAACAGTAATGTTCTTCAGTCTGGCTATTTCATTTAGTTTCTGATCTAACAACTTGTCTGAATCAGCAGCAGCCAATTTAAGACTAGCAATCTCCTTTGCCTGAGTTTTGGCCAAGGTTTTGCTTTTCTTCAAGGCCTGCAACAAATCCCTATATTCATCAATTAACTAATGAATATATCCTTCAGATTCAGACCCACCCACATCACTTGATGCAGATGTATCTGATTTTGACTCAGTACTATAAATTGAACTAGAAGAACAACTTTGTACCTTACTTAGTCCAAGCTGATCCTGGTTCTTATCTCCTTCAGATAAATCCATCAGTCCCTTGCACTGATGATCTTCATGCTCATAAATTGAGTTCATTAGCTGCATGAACTCATCTTCTTCCTCTTCAGCAAATAACCCAATGTAGGCTTCAGCTTATGATTCTGTTTCTGAAGATGACTGGTCTATCAGACTTTTGTCTTTCTTAGCAACAAAGGATTTTTCCTTTTTGCCCTTAAAATGAGTCTTCTTTTTGTCTGCTGACTCCTTCCTCTTTTCAGGACAGTCAGCCACTACATGTCTGATGTAGATGTATGCATTAGAGCTGAATTATAACTACGGACGCGCACGACTATCTCTTCACGATGAATTCTACGCTCACACAATTGTTCTACGCCGCTCCACGCTATCACATTCATTCAATTTCACGCTAGCGTACGGGTAGCCAAACCATTTCGAGATCAAATAAGGGCGATAGGCCGGTATCCGATCGAGGTAAAAAGGACCAATATTGGATCCGGACGAGCGAAGGTTGTACCCAAAGAGATCTACCGAAAAAAATCACGAATTTGGAAAAGGTAGATCTCTCCCAACAAAAGACAATGAGTGCTCGTCAAACCCTTTACGAAATTAAGTCGATCAAGAAAACAACGCAAAACAATTAAAGCTAATCACGAAATTTCAAATGATTTCAAAATTTAATGCCAGAAATTCCACCACAAGATTATTTAAGGAAAGAAACACACGAAAGTGGAAAGGCTCGTTACCCAACCGGAATGGATGATTCCGATTCACTCGGCGAGGATCGTTCTTCAACGGCTCCACCGGAATCACGCCGGTAGGAGTGAAATTCGTCCGCCTTCGTCGCATTACGCTGGAAATGGAAAGTCCCGTCGAAATCTTCTTAATATCGAAGTAAATATCTTCAAGTATGGCAAGAGAGAAATAAGGTGGTGGTTGTCTTGGTGGAGGCGGAGGCAGCTTGGGTTGGCCCTGATGGTGGTGTTTCGGGTAGGGGGAATGAGGAGGGTGGTCGGCTCTTGTTGGAGGGAAAAGGAAGAGGTGGCGGCCTTGGGAGTTGTGGATGGTGGCTCGGGTAGGAGAGGAGTGGTGGCCGGGTTGGAGAAAGAGGGAGGGAGGAGGAAAGCCGAGATTTGAGAGAGGGGATGAGAGGTGGCCGGCGGCCAAGGAGAGAGAAGGGGGAGCAAGAGAAAGATCGTCCAAGAGATGAGGAAGGATGAAGCTTCAAGAGGTAAGGATTTTCAAATTTCTTTTCATTCAATCTTCTCCAAATAGAGGGGGGGACATGCCTATATATAGGCTACAACAACAACAACACTCCAACTGGCTACATGCAGCCCAAACATGAAAATAAAACACACGCATACATCATGATTTTATATCATAATCATAATGTACATATTACATGAAATAAAAGTGCATTTATTAAAAAAAACACAAAGCATGGATTAGTAATTAATAATAATTTGATAACAATTATTATAAATTATTAATAAATCAGCTTGCGATCCGGACGCCTATTATGGCGATGCTCTTCACGGTCATTTGTCAGTGCGCCGTCTTCAAGGTGTTGCGCGCTGTAGTCTTCATTAATCCTCCCCCGCTCGAAAATACTCATCACCGATGAGTGGATGCTACTGCACCAGCGTGGGAGAGCTACAACCAAATGGTCTACCCCCGATCCAAACGGCCAATGGACATCGGAGACTGGACGATCACGCCAACGATGCAGGTAGTGGCCAACATCGCCACAAGTAGAGGAAAGCACTTCAACCTGGAGTATCCTGTAATGTAAAAAGATGGTCCTGGGGAACCTCGAAAAACCATTAGGCAATAAAGGAAGAAACATTTCAACATAAACTACAAACGTACCTCCAGTGAAGGCCGAAAAAGAAAGCGATCCAGGCACAAACTCACTACCCAACCCATAAGAGAACAAAGTGGAGCCAAACGGACAGGCAAATAACTCAAGTGGTGGAAAAACATGCAGCGTTAAATCAGAAACATTAAAAATAGGGGTATCACCCCAATCAGTGAAAAACCTCAAAAGTAGTGGGCGTTCTTGATGAATTGTAAATATACGTATTTTTGTGCACATTAATTTAGTCATTTTCATTTATTTTCGTCGTTTTTACTTATTTTTGTTCAATAAAATGCTCCTATTCTTGTAAATTTACTAATAACTTGTTTTATTTTATTTTTCAGAAAAATTCCAAAATCTGCCAAAATTGGGCAGTACACGCCCATGTCATTTGGATCACGCCCGTGACCGGGGCGTGACAGCTCAAATTCCGTGAAGTTGCAAATTTCTGAAGTAAAAATCTTGACACGCCTGGTGTCACTCCCGTGTCACCCGACACGGGGCGTGACAGCAGCCTGTGTCCCATCCACTCGACGATTTCAGTTCAACGATCGTGGAACCAGCAACACGCCCAGAGTCACGCCCGTGACCTAGGGCGTGACTCAATCTCAGCTCGACGATTTCAGCTCGACACTTTTCGCTCGACGATTGTCGAGTGTCGACACCAACCAACACGCCTAGCGTCACGCCCGTGACCTGGGGCGTGACCATTCCACCTTGCCTGACAAGATGCTGGCGAAGACTTTTGACGCAACCTGCGCCCGGTTCTACCGCCCCGACATGCCCAACGTCACGCCCGTGACTGGGGGCGTGACATCCACGAACTCAGCCCGAAGTCAACTTTCCTGTCCAATCGTCGGCCGCCATCATGAATAGTAGTGACACGCCCCCCCCCCCCCCCCCCCCCCGACACGCCCGTGTTAGAGGGCGTGTACTTAGAATTTTTTGCCTATAAATTGCCCATTTCTGTAAGGTCCAAGGGTTCAGATTTTTGGGTCATTTTAGTGTGTTTTTGTGGGCTGCATCCGTGATTCCCTTGCTATGTAAGGAGATTTCTTCCCCCGTTTTCTTTCATGTTTGTTTTTGCTTTAGCTTTAGCTTTGTAATAGTTTGTAATAGTTGCCTTTAATCAATAAAAATGCTAGATTTTCTCTTCTTATTTGGCTTTGGAATGAACTCTTGTGCCCACTTTTCTTCCCATTTTATTCTTAGTTTCACCTTTGTTTTTCTCTTTATGAAAAGTGTGTGTGTGTGTGTGTATGAGTGTAACATGTTTAATATTAATGTTTTTAATTTATCTTCATGATAGGTTTTGTATTAGATTTCATTTCCAAGTTAGGTATGATAAGTTTTCCTCTTCTTCATCATGTCCTTTTCTAACAAAAATTTATAAGCTTTCATTCTTATATATTTATAAAAGAGTTGAAATTGATTTTGATGTTTTTTTACTTAGTTTTTGTAGGATTGTAAAACCCTTTTTGTTATTTTTCTTTTCTTTTCACTCTTTAATAGCTTTCATGAAAACATAAGAATGAAAATGTTGAAATTTTAATTTTTGAAAGGCTTTAGTTTTTGATTTTTTTTGGAAAACTTTTGTTCTCTTAAAATTTCATTTTGTTCTTTTTATTTGTTTTTGGCAAAACCTAAGTATGAAAAAAGTAAATGTTTTAATTTTTAGGTAACTTTCATTTTGCTTTTAATTTGTGTGTGTGAGTGTATGAGAATAATGTTTTGATGCTTAGTTCAAATTATGTAGAGTGTGTGAGTGTAGGTGTTAGTTTTTCATGCTTTATTTTTCATGCTTTATTTTTCATGCTTTATTTTATCGTTTTCTTTAATTATGTAGAGTGCGTGTGTGTAGGAGATAGTTTTATGGCTTTCTTTCAATTCATATAGAGTGTGTGTGTTTGTGTGCATTTATTTCCGCCTACTCGTTAAGAGTTAAATGGCGCATCGTTTTTATTTCCCGCCTACTCGTTTGAGTAGGACTTGTAATTTTCTTTCTTTATTTTTCTGCCTACTCACTTGAGTTAAATGGACGGACTTTATTTCCCGTCTAGTCGTTTGAGTAGGACTTGTACCTGCATTTATTTTGGCCTACTCGTTTGAGTTAAATGGCGTATCTTTATCTCCCTGTAAATATTTGAGAAAGCCCTGTAATCGCATTTATTTTCTCCTACTCATTTGAGTAGGACTCGCTTTCATTTTAGTCCTACTCGTTTGAGTAGGACTTGCAATTTTAAGCTTTTATTTCCCGCCCCCACTCGTTTGAGTGGGACTCGCAATTTCAATTATGCAAATTTCTTTTATGTGTAACTTAGTTTCTGTTTAATTTATAATTTGGAGTGTGCGTGAGTTCTTGTTTTAGCTAACTTTTCAGCTTTCAAAATGTTTGTTATTTTTCTTATGTTCTCTTCTAATAATCATTTAGCGTTTAATTTCGAACTCGCGCCTCATTAAATTATAAAGCCGTCCCCATACCTATGTGTGTCTAATCGCTATTAGCCTCGGCATCGAAGAGCTTTGGGACTTTTAAAATGATTTGTAATAATTAAAGCTCTTTATTTTCACTTTAATTTAAGGACTTAAGGTTTACCCCGGGTTAACGACGCGTAGGACCACAAATCGATGTGTGGGCCCTATTTCCGTTATCCATACACTAGCTAGATGAGAGGCCGTGCGTATGGACAGATCACCCCTGGGTAAATAGAGTTGCGTGCATACCCTCGAGAGAGGACAAGCGTAATTCTACCGGATTGGGTTCCCCACCCAATAGCGGGGTTCTTAGCGTAAAGCGGGCGTTAAGAGAAATCCTTCGCCGGACTAACATTCGGTCGAATAGTCTTAACGTTCAGGTGAGAGATATCCCTATAGCTAGGTGAGCTCACATTTGTGGAACCTCCACGGCCAAGTTGCCTTTTATTAATTTGAAAACTAAGTCCTATAATTATTAAAAATTATTTTAGTCTTAATCTGATTCGATGCCGAGCGTTAACCCTTCATCGAATATTTTCTAAAACGTTTTTTCGCTCCTTTACTTTTTCCGTATTTACTTAATTAAAAAATCCACCTTACTTTCAGTAAAATAATAGTCCTCCCGGAGGAGTAAGAATAGTCAACATGACCCGAGAACAATACGATCTTGGTATTCTCCCGAATATCGAGTACTACTTGCGATAGGCAAACTTGCCTCCTGTAGCATGCCCGCGGCGATCGACTCACTGAACCAACCACAGTAAGAGTTTGTTCGCGTGCGCATCAAGTTTTTGGCGCCGTTGCCGGGCACTCTCTTTTCGAGTTGCTATTTCGAATTTCGGAGTCTATTACTTTTACTTATTTTCTATAAAAAAACTAAAAACTTTATTTTAAAACAAAAAAAAGAAGTTTATTTTGTTTTATTTTTGTTTGGGTGTATGACCCGTAGACAACCCTCCGAGTCTGAAGATTTTGACTTCGACCATGAGATCGAACGCTCTCTTGCACGTATTCGATCTCAACGCCGAAATACTTCTTTAGATCCCGAGGAATCTATTGGAGAACCCATTGTTGTAGTTATGGTCGCGCCTAACCCTGCCCCGGCGGCCGAGCGTACTATGTCTTATTACTCCCGGCCTAACTTAGATGATAGTGGGTCGAGTATTGTTCGCCCTGCTGTGGCGAATAATAATTTTGAAATAAAGTCGAGTGTCATTCAAATTGTCCAAAATGTCGTGCAGTTCGATGGAATGCCGGATGAGGACCCGAATGTCCACTTGTCCAATTTCTTGGAGATATGTGACACCTTCAAGATTAATGGCATCACTGATGACGCCATTCTCTTGCGCTTATTTCCTTTTTCCCTTAAGTCCAAAGCCAAGGCGTGGTTGAATGCCCTCCCGCGAGGATGTATCACCACGTGGGCTGAGTTGACGGAACGGTCCCTAACGAAGTACTTTCCGCCCGCAAAAACTGCAAAGTTGCGGGCGGATATTTCTTCATTTGTGCAAAACGATCCTGAGTCTCTATACGAGACTTGGGAACGGTTTAAGGAATTCCTCCGCCGGTGCCCGCACCATGCGCTGCCAACGTGGTTGCAAGTTCAAATTTTTTATAATGGGCTGAATTTCCAGACGCGTCTAATGATTGACGCGGCTGCTGAGGGTACTCTAAACAACAAAACCCCCGAGGCTGCCCAGGCTTTATTCGAAGAGATGGCTATGAACGCCTATCAATGGAACGTCCCGCGGGGACGCCCAAAGCCGGCGGCTGGTCTTTTTGAAGTGGATGCCACTGCTCTCTTGACCCTTCAAGTTGAAAGGTTAACAAAGCAGGTGGCGGAGATGTCTGATGCCTCCTCCACTCCTCCTTGTTTTATTCCCCCTAACGTCTGCATGGCTGAATAGTTCGTGGATTTCATGGGAAATTCGGGTCGTCCTCCCTTCAACCCCAACAACAACCCTTATAGTAATAACTATAATCCAGGTTGGAGGAATCACCCCAATTTCTCTTGGAGCAATCCGAATAATGCTCAGCGTCCCCCTATTTCTTATGCGCCCGGATTTCTGCCTCCTCCTCCTCTTCCGAAACCCTCCCCGATGGAGGAAAATTTTTTGAAGTATATTGCGTCCAACGAGTCAAATATCCGGAACATCACCGGATCGCTAAAAACTCTCGAACAACAGGTTGGACAGCTGGCGAGGATGATGTCCGAGCGCGCGCTCGGGGCACTGCCGGGAAATACGGAGCCCAATCCGTGGGAGAACGCCAACGCTACAACCCTCCGTAGCGGAAAGGAGGTGGTCGATCCAAAACGGACCGACACTCAGGTACATATTTCACCTCCGACCCCTTTTCCCCTTTCTTTGCTTACGCCGCCTTTACCAATTATAAAAGAAAAAATTATTTTAAACAAGGCCCTTCCATATCCGCATAAGTTAGATAACGAGCGTCAGGACGCGCAATATGAAAAATTTATTTTATTATTAAAACAAATTCACATTAATGTTCCTTTTTGCGAGGCTATCTCGCAAATGCCCAAATATGCGAAATTTTTAAAAGAATTACTTTCTAATAAACGTAAATTAGAGGATATTTCGCATGTATCTCTTAACGCTGTCTGCTCGGCGGCCCTTACTAATAAATTGCCCACAAAACAAATTGACCCGGGACGGTTTTCCATCCCGTGCATTTTTGGCAATATATTAGTAAAATACGCCTTAGCTGATTTAGGGGCTAGCATTAATCTAATGTCGTTCTCGCTCTTTTCGCATTTAGGTTTGGGTACTCCTAGTCCTACGAATATGCGCATCCAATTAGCGGATCGCTCGGTTAAGTTCCCTATCGGGGTTGTGGAGGACGTCCTTGTCCGAGTAGATAAGTTTACCTTCCCAGTAGACTTCGTCATCTTAGACATCGAGGAGGACGCCGAGGTACCAATAATACTTGGTTGCCCTTTTCTCGCCACCTCCCGCGCACTAATAAATGTTAGTAATGTTAGTCTTCTCCTCCGAGTAGGCGATGACCAAGTTACTTTCTCTATTAATCCCTCGATGGAAAATTTGTCATCGAGCTACGATTTCTGCTACTCTTTAGATACCTTTTTTGGAGATCGTTCTTCTCCCGTTTTCGAGTCCGTATTTTTAAACGATGATATTTATGCGCTCGAAAATTTTAAATGCGATGAGGATACTTCTTTAGACTTGCCTTTTGAACCAATTGGTAAGAAAGACATAGGAATTAAAACCTCCCTAGAAGAACCGCCCATCCTAGACCTCAAACCCTTACCCGCATCGCTCAAATACGCTTTTTGGGGAAAAGACGATACGCTTCCCGTTATCATTTCTTCAGACTTGAGTGATTCGAAGACTTCCGATTTATTGGAAGTTTTATTTAAACATCGCCACGCAATTGCGTGGCAAATCTCTGACTTAAAGGGGATTAGCCCCTCCATTTGCACCCATAAGATTTTTCTTAACAATAATTGCCGCAAAACGATTCAGCCGCAGCATCGTCTTAACCCAAACATGAAAGATGTCGTTAAAGCCAAAATTATTAAGTTATTAGATGCGGGGATTATCTACCCTATTTCGGACATTGCATGGGTTAGTCCCGTGCATGTCGTGCCCAAGAAGGGCGGTCTTACCGTAGTGGCGAATGAGCATAACGAGCTCGTCCCAACTCGTACTATTACGGGTTTGCGAGTGTGCATCGATTATAGAAAACTTAATGATGCCACCCGCAAGGACCATTTCCCTCTGCCTTTTCTGGACCAGATTTTAGAGCGTTTATCCGGTCATCCGTATTATTGTTTTCTTGATGGTTTATCGGAGTTTTTCCAAATCCCCATTTCCCCCGATGATCAAGATAAAACAACTTTTACTTGCCCGTTTGGCACCTTCACATATCGAAGAATGCCATTTGGACTCTTCAATGCGCCAGCTACATTCCAAAGATGAATGCTAGCGATATTTGGCGAGCTAGTAGAAGACATTATGGAAGTCTTTATGGATGACTTTTCTGTTTTCGGACGCTATTTTCCTGATTGCCTTCACAATTTAGATCGTGTCCTTCAACGGTGCGAGGACACAAGTCTTGTTTTAAATTGGAAAAAATGCAACTTTATGGTTCGAGAAGGTTTGGTCCTCGGCCATATGATTTCATCTAAGGGGATAGAGGTGGATAAGGCCAAGATAGAAATCATAGAAAAACTTCCGCATCCAACAAACGTAAAATCTATTAGGAGTTTCTTAGGCCATGCGGGCTTTTATCGACGCTTCATTCAAGACTTTTCAAAAATAACAAAGCCGCTTACTCACCTCTTGGAAAAGGAATCACGTTTCATCTTTAGTAGCGAATGCGAGTCCGCCTTTAATTTAATAAAACAAAAACTTATCACTTCACCAATTTTAGTGGCCCCTAATTGGTCCCTCCCGTTCGAAATTATGTGCGATGCTAGTGATATTGCCTTAGGTGCCGTTCTTGGCCAACGCGTAGAAAACCATTTTCATCCTATTTATTACGCTAGCAAGATGCTCACTTCCGCACAAGTAAATTACACGACAACGGAAAAGGAACTCTTAGCCGTCGTTTTCGCTTTTGATAAGTTTCGCTCGTATATAACGCTATCTAAAGTTATCGTTTTTACCGATCACTCCGTGCTTAAATATTTATTAGCTAAAAATGATGCGAAGCCCCGCCTTCTTCGATGGATTCTCCTACTACAAGAGTTTGATTTGGAGATCCGAGATAAGCGGGGAGCGGAAAATCTAGCGGCAGACCACCTCTCCCTTTAGAAAATCCGGGTGCGGAAGCGCTCGTCGAATCTGAAATAAATGACAGATTCCCCGAGGAACGCCTCCTTGCCATTCATAGTTCTTCATCATCTTCGCCTTGGTTCGCAGACTTTGCAAATTACTTAGTAGCGCGGGTTCTTCCAAAAGAGTTTTCAAGTCATCAAAAGAAGAAATTCTTTTCTGACTTGAAAATTTTCTTTTGGGAGGACCCATTTCTTTTTCGTATCTGCGCGGACCAAGCGGTCCGAAGATGCGTTGCGGGTGTGGAGTGCTTGCAAATTCTTAAGCACTGCCACGAGGGTCCAGCCGGTGGGCATTATCAAGCCAACCGGACCGCTCGGAAGGCGCTAGAGGCGTGCTACTTTTGTCCCACTCTCTTTAAAGACGCGCATAATTTTGTGCGCGCATGCGATAGCTGTCAGCGGTCGGGTAACATCTCTCATCGCGACGAGATGCCCCAAAATATGTTTTTAGAGTGCGAAGTCTTCGATTTGTGGGGCATAGATTTTGTTGGCCCCCTACCTCCATCTTTCAAAAATATGTATATTTTAGTGGCGGTCGACTACGTATCGAGGTGGGAGGAAGCGCAAGCTCTCCCCACCAACGATGCGCGAGTCGTCGTTACATTTCTTAAAAAAACTATTTTCTCGCTTCGGCACGCCACGCGCAATTGTTAGTGATAGGGGAACACATTTCTGTAACGCTCTTATGGCTAAGACGTTAGCTAAATACGGAGTCACGCACAAGCTTGCCACCCCCTACCACCCGCAAACAAGTGGCCAAGTTGAGGTAGTAAATCGAGAGATTAAGCGAATTTTAGAAAAAACTGTTTCACTAAATAGGAAAGATTGGTCCGTTAAACTCGACGACGCGTTGTGGGCGTATCGGACGGCATACAAAACCGCAATTGGTTGTACGTCGTTCCGGTTAGTCTACGACAAAGCGTGTCATTTGCCCGTAGAATTAGAGCATCGCGCTCTTTGGGCTTTAAAACTCTTAAACCTCGACGCAAACTTAGCCGCTCAGAATAGAAAACTACAACTAAATGAGCTAGATGAATGGCGTGCGAATGCTTACGAGGGCAATAAATTCTATAAGGAGCGCTCTAAGTTATATCACGATCGAAAAATCAAGTCCCAAAAATTATTTTCTCCGGGCGATCTTGTCCTTCTTTACAATTCACGTCTTAGGCTTTTTCCGGGTAAACTAAAATCTAGATGGCCCGGTCCCTTCCTAGTTGAAGAAGTTTTTCCATATGGGACCGTACTTGTCTCCCACCCGGAAAAAGGTTCGTTTAAGGTAAACGGTCATCGGTTAAAGTCTTATATAGCAGGCGACCCAGTGATCGGTTTTAGCGAAACCATAACCTTCCTCCACATTATAAACCCGCCAAAATAGTCAAGCTGCACGACTATAAACAAAGCGCTCCTGGGAGACACCCCTCGCTTATCTTTTGCGCTCTTTCCTTATTATTTTTGCTGTTTTTTCTAATAAACGCAGGGTTTCTGATCGGCCTCCCCCTACGCGTTTCAGGGAAGCTTCTACCCCCCCCCCCCTCTCTTTATTTTCTTTGTATATATTGTCTTCCCTCTTGTTCCGCATACTTACGTTACAACATTGGGGACAATGTTGGAGTTAAGTATGGGGGTATTTTCGTGCTTTACTTTCTACACTTCAATTTTTCTGCATTTCAAAAATACAAAAAAAATACATATAACAACAAAACAAAAATAAAAAAAAACATCTTAAAATGAAAAATCCAAAAACAATTTTCATTTTCTTTTTCTTTCCTTTTTCCAAAAACTCAAAAAAAAATTTAAAAAATAAAAAAAAAATATTTTCACTTTGTAAATTTTTTTTTGTACATATTTTTCTTTTGTAAATACTCTTTTCTCTCTCTCCCCCTTCCTCATTCTTGTAAAAAGCTCTCTTTTTCTCCCATGATTTTGTACATAGTATGAAAATTTTCTTAAAAAATTCAAAAAAAGATAATAATTCAAAAACAAAAATTAATTCAAAAAAAAACAACAACAAAAAAACTTAAGTAAAACAAAACAAAAATACAAAAAAAAAGATAATAAATGAAAAACAAAAAAATGATGATAAAAATCAAACAAAATGTTTTGAAATAAATAAATCAAATATTTCATCCTTAAATTTCCTGCTATCCAAAAATTCTGTTCTGAGTTTATTTATATGTGAATACTATTAATTCTCTGTTTACTATTCGTTTGTTAATTATTGAGTGAAAAATTTAAATAGCCAGGGTTAAGTTTTAAAGAATTCATTATACTTTGTTAAAAATAGCGAACTCGTTTTAGGCACTACTTCTAATTTTTCGTTGATAGGAACACGTGTATTATGTTAGGAAATAACGACTATAGAATTCAATTATACTTACTTTTAGCTTTCTGAAAAACTGGAACGTACAAATTATTAAGGTTGCTCTCAAAAATTTTTAGGATTAAAAATCTAGTTTTCCTTTCTCCCCTTATCTTATCATGACCTACTTGGCATGATAAAATTTTCTATCATTAAAAGATCTTATGTCAATGGGAATAAGATTTCGTTCCGTAAACATAGGCACCCAATAATTTAAGAAGATTATATATAGAGTAAGAGGATAAAATTCATTACTGCTACACATATACATTGGGTTAATTTTATTCTTATGAAGTTGAAAAACAAAAATCATATTAGGAAAATAAGATTTTGTTTTCCTAATAATCCAAAAGAAAAAAAATGGAGGTTCGAGAAAAAATTACCTCACCTCAAAAATCAAAACCCTCTTCATAAACCCACTACCCCCTTAGCCAATTACACGATTCTAGAATTATTCAAAAATCTTTTTGAGAGCATAATTAGTAAATTGTATTATTTCCAGTAGCACTCGTATAAGCTAGAGTTCTTATAATTCCAAACTATTTTCATTAATCTAACCATTACAAATGTTGCCTTCTATTTGATTACATCAAGAAGTTTTTTGGCCAAAACTTTTGTGCTATTTAAATCATCTACATAATTTTAGGACTTAACTCTTACACCCCGTATATTTATTTCGATCTCTCTTATAATTGATTAACCGGTAGTTAAACTTAGAGTTTTTTTTCTATTCCTTATAGATTCACCTCAAACTTTTGCTCTGGAATAGCAAAAGCCTAAGTATGGGGGTATTTGATGAATTGTAAATATACGTATTTTTGTGCACATTAATTTAGTCGTTTTTATTTATTTTCATTGTTTTTACTTATTTTTGTTCAATAAAATGCTCTTATTCTTGTAAATTTACTACTAACTTGTTTTATTTTATTTTTCAGAAAAATTCCAAATCTGCCAAAATTGGGCAGTACACGCCCGTGTCATTTGGATCACGCCCGTGACCGGGGCGTGACAGCTCAAATTCCGTGAAGTTGCAAATTTCTGAAGTAAAAAGCTTGACACGCCTGGTGTCACGCCCGTGTCACCCGACACAGGGCGTGACAGCAGCCCGTGTCCCCTCCACTCGACGATTTCAGTTCAATGATCGTGGAACCAGCAACACGCCCAGAGTCAAGCCCGTGACCTAGGGCATGACTCAATCTCAGCTCGACGATTTCAGCTCGACACTTTCTGCTCGATGATTGTCGAGTGTCGACACCAACCAACACGCCCAGTGTCACGCCCGTGACCTGGGGCGTGACCATTCCACCTGGCCCGACAAGATACTGCTGAAGACTTTTGACGCAACCTGCGCCCGGTTCTACCGCCCCGACACGCCCAGCGTCACACCCGTGACTTGGGGCGTGACATCCGCGAACTCAGCCCGAAGTCAACTTTCCTGTCCAATCGTCGGCCTCCATCATGAATAGTAGTGACACGCCCCCCCGACACGCCCGTGTCGGCGGGCGTGTACTTAGAATTTTTTGCCTATAAATTGCCCATTTCTGTAAGGTCCAAGGGTTCAGATTTTTGGGCCATTTTAGTGTGTTTTTGTGGGCTGCATCCGTGATTCCCTTGCTATGTAAGGAGATTTTTCCCCCTTTTTCTTTCATGTTTGTTTTTGCTTTAGCTTTAGCTTTGTAATAGCTTGTAATAGTTTCCTTTAATCAATAAAAATGCTAGATTTTCTCTTCTTATTTGGCTTTGGAATGAACTCTTGTGCCCACTTTTCTTCTCATTTTATTCTTAGTTTCACCTTTGTTTTTCTCTTTATGAAAAGTGTGTGTGTGTGTGTATGAGTGTAACATGTTTAATATTAATGTTTTTAATTTATCTTCATGATAGGTTTTGTATTAGATTTCATTTCCAAGTTAGGTATGATAAGTTTTCCTCTTCTTCATCATGTCCTTTTCTAACAAAAATTTATAAGCTTTCATTCTTATGTATTTATAAAAGAGTTGAAAGTGATTTTGATGTTTTTTTACTTAGTTTTTGTAGGATTGTAAAACCCATTTTGTTATTTTTCTTTTCTTTTCACTCTTTAATAGCTTTTATGAAAATATAAGAATGAAAATGTTGAAATTTTAATTTTTGAAAGGCTTTAGTTTTTGATTTTTTTTGGAAAACTTTTGTTCTCTTAAAATTTCATTTTGTTCTTTTTATTTGTTTTTGGCAAAACCTAAGTATGAAAAAAGTAAATGTTTTAATTTTTAGGTAACTTTCATTTTGATTTTAATTTGTGTGTGAGTGTATGAGAATAATGTTTTGATGCTTAGTTCAAATTATGTAGAGTGTGTGAGTGTATGTGTTAGTTTTTCATGCTTTATTTTTCATGCTTTATTTTATCGTTTTCTTTAATTATGTAGAGTGCGTGTGTGTAGGAGATAGTTTTATGGCTTTCTTTCAATTCATATAGAGTGTGTGTGTTTGTGTGCATTTATTTCCGCCTACTCGTTAAGAGTTAAATGGCGCATCGTTTTTATTTCCCGCCTACTCGTTTGAGTAGGACTTGTAATTTTCTTTCTTTATTTTTTCACCTACTCACTTGAGTTAAATGGACGGACTTTATTTTCCGCCTACTTGTTTGAGTAGGACTTGTACCTGCATTTATTTTCGCCTACTCGTTTGAGTTAAATGGCGAATATTTATCTCCCTGTAAATATTTGAGAAAGCCCTGTAATCGCATTTATTTTCTCCTACTCATTTGAGTAGGACTCGCTTTCATTTTAGTCCTACTCGTTTGAGTAGGACTTTCAATTTTAAGCTTTTATTTCCCGCCCCCACTCGTTTGAGTGAGACTCGCAATTTCAATTATGCAAATTTCTTTTATGTGTAACTTAGTTTTTGTTTAATTTATAATTTGGAGTGTGCGTGTGTTCTTGTTTTAGCTAACTTTTCAGCTTTATAAATGTTTGTTATTTTTCTTATGTCCTCTTCTTATAATCATTTAGCGTTTAATTTCGAACTCGTGCCTCATTAAATTATAAAGTCGTCCCCATACCGATGTGTGGCTAATCGCTATTAGCCTCGACATCGAAGAGCTTTGGGACTTTTAAAATGATTTGTAATAATTAAAGCTCTTTATTTTCACTTTAATTTAAGGACTTAAGGTTTACCCCGGGTTAACGACGCGTAGGACCACAAATCGATGTGTGGGCCCTATTTCTGTTATCCATACAATAGCTAGCCGAGAGGCCGTGTGTATGGATAGATCACCCCTGGGTAAATAGAGTTGTGTGCATACCCTCGAGAGAGGACAAGCGTAATTCTACCGGATTGGGTTCCTCACCCAATAGCGGGGTTCTTAGCGTAAAGCGGGCGTTAAGAGGAATCCTTCGTCGGACTAACATTCGGTCGAATAGTCTTAACGTTCAGGTGAGCGATATCCCTATAGCTAGGTGAGCTCATATATATGGAACCTCCACGGCCAAGTTGCCTTTTATTAATTTGAAAACTAAGTCCTATAATTATTAAAAATTGTTTTAGTCTTAATCCGATTCGATGCCGAGTGTTAACCCTTCATCGAATATTTTCTAAAACATTTTTTCGCTCCTTTACTTTTTCCGTCTTTACTTAATTAAAAAATCCACCTTACTTTCAGTAAAATAATAGTCCTCACGGAGGAGTAAGAATATTCAACACGACCCCGAGAACAATACGACCTCGGTATTCCCCTGAATATCGAGTACTACTTGCGATAAGTGCACTTGCCTCCTGTAGCACGCCCGCGGCGATCGACTCACCGAACCAACTACAGTAAGAGTTTGTTCGCGGGCGCATCAGTTCTCCTAATGTCATTAAATTCCGCAAATGGTCCAGCTCGCCAACTCGCCCACTTTTTATAGTGCCCGAAGGCAACCGTTCAGGGACGAGACGCACCAAGTCAAAATCGCAAATTATACAGTAAGACGCTCTTTTTTGTAAGCTAGCAAGAATTTGAATAGATTGTTGTAACGTGGTTGGCGCTTCACTACAGTGCTTACGTAAATGAAATTCATTGCGAGCATCATCATGCACAAACATACTTAGTGCACTCGGTGATAACGGAACGACATAAGGTGGCACCAATGGAACTAAATCTGGTGGCGCCGAGGGAATCTCATCAGGAGGCACTAAAAGCGGCCCTATCCAAAACGTATAATTCGATAAGTGAGTTTCTTTAAAATTCATGGAGGATAAAATTAGGATAAAGGAGATAGTCGCAACAGAAATAAAATCTAAAACATATAAGGGTGGGACCAACGATGGACTCGTAGGGTAATAGGTCGTTAAAGGGGACATGTCCCAAGGAGGAGCTAAGTCCTTCTCAACATCGAAACATGGGTTTAACGTCCAAGAAAGATCACCAGGTTGAAAGCCATTAAAGTCATATGAAAATTCAAACAATGGATTCGCCCTTACAGAAAATTCGTCTGACATGTCTACCAATTCATTAGATATATCATGTAATTCAGAATCAGTGGTCGGGTCATAGGTCGGCAACAATAATATGAGATCTGGAGGAACTAATGGGACCTCATCTGGGGGAACTGGCAGAATGAACTCAGGGGGCACTGTAGAACTCCAGAAATCAATCGTACCACACTCATGTGCTAAATGATCAGTACGTCGAGTCAACAGGTCAGGGGGATGAGTCGGTAAAATCAAACACGGGGTACAATCCAAAAAGTCGTCGAATAATGCAACTTCCTTGCTTACAATTTCTTCTGACACACTATCCAAGTTATTTAATTTAGAATCAATTATGGTCTCAGACAAGGGTAGAATTGATCCCGACGGAAGCTTTAAATCGGGAATGTTAGATAAAGGTGTTTGCATCAAAGAAATATCGTTCGGGCTCATAGCACTAAAATCATCCAAGCATAACTCGTTCACCAACGGTAAGTCTTCTCAATCAGTCGGAACGTCCAATATTTCAGGATCATTAGAATAGTCCTCAATATATCTCGGTCTAAGAGGATCCAGCACGAGTCCGAACAGATCATATCCTAAGTCACTATTAAGTAAACTCTCATCATCAGGTAAAATGCCTACCGACTCAGGTGTAATCTCAGCAGGAGTAACCGTAGGCTCCAAAATGTCGTCGACGGGGAGTAGGGATGATTCCTCAATGGTGAAATCCTCATCCAGGTCACTAAGGTAACCAATATCCTCATCGTCACTCAAATCGCCAGTGTATTCAGCCTCGTCCTCAGTGACGGGCACTGTCCTAGGAACGACCTTAGACTCATCAGGGGAGTCTATAACTAAATCAGGCAACTGTTTCACACCGCTCCTAACTGTCAAATCCTTAAAGAGTTGCATATAGTCGGAGACCGACTTGTTCCCTTGTTGAAGGGGGGCCAAATATTCAGTTTTGTGCTATTGGATCTGGGCATTCTGTTTATAGTCAGTCATACAGCTTGGTATGGAACTAGTGCCATAACTATAGTCACTCACAGGCTTGGTGTTGGTATTACGGAGATAGGCGGGATCAAATTGATCCGAAAGGAGGCTACGCATCGCCTGCCAATTATATTGATAACCATCAACACGACGCTCTTCATTCAGCCAAAATAACTGGGTCTGACCTATTAACCGCTCTCGGGCAAAGTGAATCTTTTGGGGGTCATCCCATCCGTAACACTTAAAATGAAGTTCTATACCCTTAAGCCAATTCCTAAAAATTTTAGAACACCCTAAACTGTCATAAGTAGGACAAGTGTGGCATTGCCTAGGGGAAAACTTAGTCATGGCTTTATCATACCAAAAGTCCAACCGGGAAATGTGAACGTCATATGCCATAATTTTGGATTTTTTTTGAAATTGGAAATTTGAAATTTGAATTTTAAACTTTGAAACTTGAAATTGGAAATTTGAAATTTTGAAATTTGAAATTTGAAATTTAAATTTTGAATTTTGAATTTTGAAATTTGAAATTTGAAATTTTGAAATTTGAAATTTGAAATTTAAATTTTGAATTTTGGATTTTGAAATTTGAAATTTGAAATTTTGAAATTTGAAATTTGAAATTTAAATTTTGAAATTTGAAATTTGAAATTTGAAATTTGAAATTTTGAAATTTGAAATTTGAAATTTTGAAATTTGAAATTTGAAGTTTGAAATTCAAAATTTAAATTTTGAAATTTGAAATTTGAAATTTGAAATTTTGAAATTTGAAATTTAAAATTTTGAAATTTTGAAATTTGAAATTTAAAATTTAAATTTTGAATTTTGAAATTTGAAATGTGAAATTTTGAAATTTGAAATTTGAATTTTGAATTTTGAATTTTGAAATTTGAATTTTGAAATTTTGAAATTTGAAATTTTGAAATTTGAAATTTGAAATTTGAAATTTTGAAATTTGAAATTTGAAATTTTGAAATTTGAAGTTTGAAATTTGAAATCTGAAATTTGAAATTTAAAATTTGAAATTTATTTATTTTTAATTTGAAGAGGGGGAGGAGTGCCAATTAGAAAATTGACGAGAACCTCCCTCTGATACCAAATTGATGTAGACGTACGCATTAGAGCCGAATTATAACTACCGACGCGCATGACTATCTCTTCACGATGAATTCTACGCTCACACAATTGTTTTACGACGCTTCACGCTATCACATTCATTCACTTTCACACTAACGTACGGGTAGCCAAACCATTTCGAGATCAAATAAGGGTGATAGGCCGGTATCCGATCGAGGTAAAAAGGACCAATATTGGATCCGGACGAGCGAAGGTTGTACCCAAAGAGATCTACCATAAATAATCACGAATTTAGAAAAGGTAGATCTCTCCCAACAAAAGACAACGAGGGCTCGCCAAACCCTTTACGAAATTAAGTCGATCAAGAAAACAACGCAAAACAATTAAAGCTAATCACGAAATTTCAAATGATTTCAAAATTTAATGCCAGAAATTCCACCACAAGATTATTTAAGGAAAGAAACACACGAAAGTGGAAAGGCTCATTACCCAACCAGAATGGATGATTCTGATTCACTCGGCGAGGATCATTCTTCAACGGCTCCACCGGAATCACGCCGGTAGGAGTGAAATTTGTCCGCCTTCGTCGCGTTATGCTGGAAATGGAAAGTCCCGTCGAAATCTTCTTAATATGGAAGTAAATATCTTTAAGTATGGCAAGAGAGAAATAAGGTGGCGGTTGTCTTGGTGGAGGCGGAGGCAGCTTGGGTTGGCCCTGATGGTGGTGTTTCGGGTAAGGGGAAGGAGGAGGGTGGTCGACTCTTGTTGGAGGGAAAAGGAAGAGGTGGCGGCCTTGGGAGTTGTGGATGGTGGCTCGGGTAGGAGAGGAGTGGTGGCCGGGTTGGAGAAAGAGGGAGGGAGGAGGAAAAGCCGAGATTTGAGAGAGGGGATGAGAGGTGGCTGGCGGCCAAGGAGAGAAAAGGGGGAGCAAGAGAAAGATCGGCCAAGAGATGAGGAAGGAGGAAGCTTCAAGAGGTAAGGATTTTCAAATTTCTTTTCATTCAATCTTCTCCAAATAGAGGGGGGACATGCCTATATATAGGCTACAACAACAACACTCCAACTGGCTACATGTAGCCCAAACATGAAAATAAAACACATACACATACATCATGATTTTATATCATAATCATAATGTACATATTACATGAAATAAAAGTGTAATTATTAAAAAAACACACAAAGCATGGATTAATAATTAATAATAATTTGATAACAATTATTATTAATTATTAATAAATCGGCTTGCGATCCGGACGCCTATTATGGCGATGCTCTTCACGGTCATTTGTCAGTGCGCGGTCTTCAAGGTGTTGCGCGCCGTAGTCTTCATTAATGTCCCTGTCTATTGCAGCAATAACACACAATTTTTTAAGATGTAGCTTTGCTTGGCTTGGACCTGCTTCTGTCATTCCTTGATGACTTCCTTTTCTGATAGTAGTCATCTTTTGGCTGAGAAGTGGAAGGCTTAGACCTCCACTACTTCTTCTTCAGAAATTTTTGAAAATGCCTAGTAAACGCAGCAAAGTCTTCATCACTTTCACTGCTATCTGAATTCTTGCTATCTGAATTTTTTGTGACAGCCTCAGCAATTATTTGAGGTGGAGATGGATACTTGCTTCTAAACTTCTTAGTGACTTCAGTCTTGAAGGCCATAGTCTTTTCCTTATGCTCCACTCTAGTATTCTTCTCTTCCTCCTTTCTAGCCATTAACTGCATCTCATAAGATAGCAGTTTTCCAAACAAAGTTGGAGGAGGTATATCAGCTAGTTTGGCCACTTCCCTAATGGTACAAATCTTGGTGTCCCAATCCTTAGTCAGAGATCTTAAGAACTTGTCATTCAGCTCATAGTTGCTGAAATCTCTTCCATAGCACATCAACTCATTAACAATCCTATAGAACTTCTTGTAACATTCTGTAATGCTATCAGACTTTCCTTGTCTGAAGCTTTCATATTCCTGATTTAACAAGGACTTCCTATCTTGTCTTACTTCCTCTGATCCCTCCATATAAACTATTAATGTGTCCCACATTTCTTTAGAGGTTTTACAATGAATTAAGTTCTGAAATGTTGCATCATTAATGACACTAACAATTATATTCTGGGCTCTCTTGTCCATAGTGGCCAGAATGATTTCATCTTTAGTCATTTCAGAGAAGTCCTTGGGAGTTCTCTGATTTGCATCCAGAATGGATATCTTCATTGGCACATATGAGCCTTCTTTAACTGTAATATATATCCTTGGGTCAGAAGCTTCCATAAAGAGTCTAACCCTCTCTTTCCATATGCCAAATATTTCTTTTCTATATATTGGCAATTTCATGGACCCCAGCTATTTGTGATTCTCACTAGAACCCATTTTCTTGATTCTTGTTTATTCTGAATCTGCCTACAGGATATTACTCAGATTATTAAGTCCCTTTTTGAGTAACCTCCCTCTAATACCACTTGAAAGAATTAGTGCCTACCACGTAGAGGGGGGGTGAATAGGTGTAATTCCTATTTTTCTTTAAGGAAGATATGATGTTCAATTAATTAACTATAAAGTGCAAGTTCTACTGCTAACACAACACAGCAATCACAGAAATAATCAATCACAGAGTGCACACAGTATTTATAGTGGTTCCCCAAGGTCTGGGTACATCCACTTTCCCCTTTTGCCTATCTAGCAGTGTACTAAATTCGGCCTAACTTCTGCACTTCTCCTCAGATCCTCAGATCTTACAGCTCAGAACCTACACCAGGTTCCTACAACTCAGAGTGTCCCCACTCCTACAACTCAGGCAAACAGCCCAACCTCAGCCTTCACTAAGGTCTACACTCAGAGAACACAGTCTCCTACAACTCAAGCACAAAACCCTACCTCAGTCTTCAACAAGACCTACACTCAGAGATCTAAATCTCTTACACTCAGCCTTTATAAAATAGGCTTACAACTCAGATCTATACAAGATCCTACAGGAATCTATTTACACAAAGTTTATGACCACCACCCTGAAAGAGAGAGAAGGGATGAATGGCTTCTTGATGAGTTCTTGGAAGAACTTGATGGCAGAGATCAACCTTTCATAGCTTTCTTCAAAACTTCTTGAATATGAACTCAGTAGGGTTGTATCTCCTGTGAAGATGATCTTCAATCTTCCTTCTTGATATTCAGATCACAATCTGAATTCTTCTTAGCAATCCTGGTTCAGCAACTGCACTCTTTAGATGGAGCTCTGAAAGTGTGAGCTAGATCTGATATACTCTAGAGTGGGGGTGAATAGAGTATGGTGCTTAAAAACTTTTTACAACAGTTGTTGTAATCTGAGTGAACAGGGAATCAAATATTAAATCTAATCACAGAACCTATCTAATCACAAACTATAAAAGAAAATAATCACAGATCCTAACTAATCACAGATCAATCACAGCCAGAAACAAAAATAAAGACAAGCAAGCCAGAAGACACAAGGAGCTATAGTGGTTCCCCTAAACATGGGTATATCCACTCTTCTACCATCCTAGGTAGGAATCCACTGCAGGATAAGATGATCAGGTGTCCTGGGCACCAATGAGCTTTTGATAAGGTGCTCAAAAACCAAACCAGATCTTTTGATCAGGTGTCTTGCCACCAATGAGCTTTTGATAAGGTGCTCAAAAACCAAGCACAAACTTTTGAAGGGAGTTTGAAAAACCCTTTACAGAGATGGGGATGAGAGAGTGATGGAAGTCTTCTCTTTCTCAAAGCAGCTGAGAAGACTATGTGGATTTTGATGTTGTCAAAGCTCCCCATGAGTTCTTGAGATGTTCAGGAAATGAAGCTTTGCTGTAGGGTGATAGGCCTTCAGAAGTTGATCTCCAGCAAATGATAATTTTAGCAACAGCTGAAATGTTAGGTGTCTGGAGTTTTGAATGATGTTGGCCTTGAACACTTGAATCAAAAGAGATCTAAAGATTTCAGTTGGTTGATCTCCTTTTGGTTGTGTGTTCTTGTATGAATTCTTTTAGACAGAGAATGTCTACAGCTCTTTTTATTTCTCTTGATAACAGTTGGTGTTGAGAGAGATGTTGTTCCAGATAAAAAAAATGTTCTTGTTCTTCTTGTTTTGCTTATCTGTGTTGAGCGAGATTCAAAAATCTTGTATATTATTCCCTGGTTCTGAATAGAAAATGATCCTCTGTCAAGAATAGCTGTTAGTCTGTCATTAATTGACTCCTTAATTGCAATTGTCTTCTGGGGGAAGTCCAAAGAAACATTTCTTGATAATCCCTTGAAACTTGGTCCAGAATAAATGAAAATGGCTACAAAATCTTCTGAATTAATTGCTGAGAATAACTCCTTAACTGTTCTGAATTTTGAATCTTGAAAATCATTTACTCTTCAGAAAAATGTCGAACTGAGCTCTACTATCGTCGAACTAAGCTCAGCGAATTGGACTTATACAGCAACAGAGATCGTCGATCTGAGCTCAAATATCGTCGAACTGAGCTCAGAGATAGAGAATCAACACTGGAGTCAAGATCGTCGAACTGAGCTCGAAGATCGTCGAATGGAGTTCGACGATTTGTTGAAGTTGAGCTCAGCGATCGTCGAATGGAGTTCGACGATCCTTCGAAGTTGAGCTAGACGATCGTCGATTGGAGTTCGACGATTCGTCGTACTGAGCTCGACGAAATGACTTAGTCTCCAAACTGAAAAACCTTGGTCTTGAGGGCAGCTTCCAAACCTAACTACTAACCCTTAGATTCAATCCTAATTGACCTTTAGATCTATACAAAGAGGTCAAAAACAGGTTTCCTAGAGACATAGTGATCCTGACCCAAATTAGTAATAGGGTGTTCCAACAATCTCCCCCTATTTGGGTTAGGATTACTATTTACAGAACTTGGAAAAATTAAAAGAACAACAATATACAAAGCAACAATAAACAACAACAAGCAGAATCACAGATATATTATCTCAGACAGAAATCAGAAATCAGAATGATTGTCACCTTACAGAATTATTCCTTCTCCTTGATCTTTATAAGTTTGATTTCTCTATTAGGGTCAAGAGATTCTTTCTTTGACCTTCTGTCATCAGCTGCACCTAAGGAAGTTTGTTATTTGGGCCTGGGAACCCCAGCTTCAGGATGCAGCTCCATATATCTTTCAGAATCAAAGAATTTGCTTGAGGCATATCTTTCAAGTTCCTTCTTTCTTTGTTCAGACAGTGTAGTAAAGCTTGAGGTGTCCTTGCCTTGCTCTTTGGCTTTCTTAATTTGATCCAGAGCAGCTAACTCTTTCATCTTGGCAGTCCAAGCAGTAGGATTATTTTCTGGATCTTCAAAGGGCATTGGAGGCTCATATCTGTTGGAAGGATTGTCTTGAGGAGCTCTGGATGAGACTACTTCTTTTAACTTGTAGGGAAAAGGACCTGAGGTTGTATCTGATGAAGCTTGTCCTTCCCTAGAGTATGGATGTTGTCTGGAGTAGCCTTTGGAGTAGACTTGGAATTCCCTTTGGCTTCCTCTATAGCTTCCTCTTCTTGATTGAGAACCTCTGGACTGGCTTCCCCTATATTGAGATCTTGCATGAGGCTGATAGGGGGTTTGGCTTTTGGCAGAAGGATGAGCAGCTGAGCTTCCACCTGCACCTGCATCAGGAGGAGGTGGTGGAGGAGGATGAGGATGATGAAACTGAGAAGATCTTTTTTCATACTTCCTCTTCTTCTTCATAGCCTTAAGTTGATTCTTGGAATACTGCATCCAATGTTCAGTAATGGGGCAGTCATGAAGAATGTAGTAGGGAATGTCATTGGTGTCCTTTACTTTGGCTGGAGGCACCCTTTTCATAGCTTTGCTCCTTGCCTTTCTTTTCCTGGCTATAGTGGCAGAAGAATCATCAGAATCAGTCTTGAATTCATCACTTTCAGAGCTTTGCTCATCATATAAGGCATCAATCTTTTTCAAATAATCTTTTTGAAGTTGGGTTGGAGCAGATGAAGCAGCAGTGGTGATAGCAGCAGATATAGCACTAGTAGCAACAGAAGTTGTAGCAGCAGCAGATGTAACAATAGACACAGAACTTTCTCGAGCAATACTCTCAGCATCAGTAATAACAACAAGAATAACATCAGCAATAACAGCAGGCTCAAAATCATATGCCTCTGTCTGCATATCATCAGAAACTGGAACATCAGCAGCATCATTACTGACAACAACAGCAACAGAAACAGCAATAATATGTTCAACAGGAGTAGCAGCAGCATCACTTGAACCAGAAGGCTCAGCAGTATATATGGAGGATATATAGGAACTAACTAAGCTGGAATCACAGCTGGAGAAGGGCACAATGGCCTTGGAGAGATCCTCTGAGGGCTGGACTACATTACTCACTGGAAGATAGCTGAAATAAGCTGAATCAAAAACTGATAATAAGGACCTGAGGTCCACTGAGAATACTGCAACTTGAGGTGGAACTGGAGCTTGAGATTGTGGGGTAACAGCAGCAGCAGGAACTGAAGAAACAATAGTAGCAGCAGTAGGCAAACTCACATCTTCATGAGGCATCTCCCCCTGCCTGGATTCAGAGAGAGCTGGATCAAGGCACCCAAATGAAGGGATTGCCTGAGGAAAGAGAGAAGATAGCCTGGCAGAGAGGGCTGCAACTGACTGAAGTAATGGAGCCAAGGAGGTCTCCAGTAGAAGTGAGAGCCTGGGAGCTATCAGTTCATACAGTTGGTCAGCTAGGGATGGAATGTCTACTTGCTCAGCAGGGACTGGAGCAGAGGTAGAGAGGGATGGTGGAGTAACTGGTGATGTTGGAGGAGAGCTATTGGATGGTAGAAGTGATGGTTGAGGTGTGGGGATTGTGGAAATGGAAGACAGTGGTATGGAGATAGAGGGTGTGAAGGAGGGTTGATCAATAATGTCTTGTATAAGTTGTTGGTAAGATGTTGATGAGGAGGGTAGATCAGGAGGGGATGAAGGTGAGTCATCCATGAAGGAATCATCTAGAATATTGAAGTATGGAATGGTGGATGATGTGTCAATGTCTGGGTGAGGGTAGTGGTGTAATGGATGGAAAATTTCTTCTGTTACTTGAAGAGTTGGGATTGGAGAAGGAATTGATGTTGGAGATGGGCTAGAGATGATGATGGTGGATGAGATTGGAATGGAGGAGGGTACTGGTGGAGATGGAATAGGAGGAGGAGGAGAAGCAGCAGGCATGTCATCTGCAGGGACAGAGACTTGAGGGGAAGTGACTGTTACAGTCCTTGTGCCTGAAGTTGTGCTTGCAGAAGGCCTGCTGGGCTTTGTTATCTGCCTGTCCCATTTGCCAAAGAGGGCATAGGACAGCCTCTTTGAAGCATTAATATGCATCCCAGATGATACAAGCAGGGCAGGGCATCTGTTGTGAAGAAAGAGCCCTAGGCATCTTCTGTGTCTCTTCAATATGTTGAATGATTTCTTCATCTTCACTGCTTTCATCCTTTTGATTAATTTCTAATCTGTCCAAATCTTCAGCAAGAGAATGTACCTGCAAGGGTTCTATGGTAGAAGTATTCTTCTCCTTGAAAGACATGTTAGATTCATCAAATGAGATGTGAACAGATTCCTCAATTTTAAGAGATGATTTATTATAAACCCTATAAGCCTTACTGATCATGGAGTATCCCAGAAACACTCCTTCATCAGCTTTAGCTTGAAATTTTGCTAAATATCTCATGTCATTATTATGTATATAACAAATGCAGCCAAAAATTCTAAAATAATCAACTTTAGGGTTCTTCCCTTTGAGTAATTCATAGGGAGTCTTGCCCTTTAGTTTATGTATTAAACTTCTATTCAGCACATAGTTGGAGGTGTTCACTGCCTCTTCCCAAAAAGATAGAGGAAGGTGAGCATCTGACAACAATGTAGTGGCAGATTCAATAAGGGTTCTATTTTTCCTTTCAGCTACCCCATTTTGTTGAGGAGTTCTAGGAGCTGAGAAAGTATGCATGATCCCTTCACTCTGACAGAACTCTTGCATAAGAAGAGAATCAAACTCTGTCCCATGATCACTTCTGATCAGGGCAATGTGAGTATTGAACTCAATCTGTATGCATTTGAGAAACTCTGTCAAACACTTAAAGTTATCAGACTTCTTTCTCAGAAAGAACACTCATGTGAATCTAGAGAAGTCATCTACAACTACTAAGGTGTAAGATTTCCCTCCTAGGCTTTGTACTGTAATGGGTCCAAAAAGATCCATGTGTAACAGATACAAGATCCTAGGTGAATCACTCTTATTAAATGACTTTAAACTATTTTTAGTTTGCTTGCCTAATTGACAAGCCCTGCAGAGTCCTTCTCTCTTGTAGGGGCCAGAAGGTAGTCCTCTAACAAGGTTATCCTTGGATAGCCTAGCAATGGTTCTAAGGTTTAAATGTCCTAGTCTCTTATGCCATAAAACATTAGGTCTACAAACAGAACTGAACAGGCAAATATCTACATCTATTGAAAGAAAATCTACTAGATAGATGTAACCTTTCCTTTTACCTGTCAACACAGTTGTGTTGTCCTCTGACTTGATCTTGTATAATACTTTGTTGAAAGTCACCTGGTAGCCTTCATCACATAGCTGACTGATGCTGATCAAATTGTGCTTCAGTCCTTCCACATAGGCTACCTTCTTGAATGTCACTGTCCCAATCTGGACTGCACCATATCCTTTAGTTTGTCCAAAGTTTGAATCACCAAATATGACTTTGGGTCCAAGCTTGGCTTTAAAGGATGTGAGGTTGTCCTTATTTCCTGTCATGTGCTTAGAGCACCCACTATCCAAATACCATTGTTGGTTAGATGTTGGATAGGTCTTCACCTGCACATAAAACAATTCACTTATTTTTGACCCAGTTTACCTTGGGCCTAGGTTGATAACCTTTAAACTCAGAAATAAAAGACATCCCAGATTGACTCTTATAACCTTCAGGATGATATCTCCTTGCAGGTATTATCCATTCAGTATAAGGGTTAAAGCTTTGGGATGAAGGACCCCTAGATTTGGATTTTGATTTCCCTTGAAAGAATTTCCAGAGCTCTGATCTCTGTTCGATGATCGTGGAGCTGCGTTCGACGATCTTGGGTCAGATCGTCGAGCTTCATTCGACGGGCAACTGTGGCAGAGTTCAGGTATTAGAGATCGTCGACCTGCGTTCGACGATTTTGCTTGAGATCGTCGATCTACGTTCGGCGATCGTCGATCTACGTTCGGCGATCGTCGAGCTCCGTTCGACGATTTCTGTTGGAACTTAGTTTTCTTAGGCAGATTAGAATTTTTCCTAGCTACCTCTACAACTCCCTTCCCTTTATTAGAAATGAACTTGATTGGGGTTGTTAGAACTATAGGTTGGCTGGATGAAGCTCCCAAGCCCAGTGTACTATTGAATCTGGAGTTCAATGTGCTTGTGATGTCCATCAGCTTGATACTTCTCCCATTAAGGGACTCTTCAAGCTTCTTGGCCTCTGATAGCTCACCTTTCAGTGAAGCTATCTACTCCCTACAGCACTCCAACTCCTTTGAGAGTTTGAGGTTTTCTGACTTTAAGAAACAATGTTCAGACAATTGATTTCTGAGAGAAATAATTTCCTTCTCAGATTTTAGTAAGTCTAAACATAATACTTTAAACTCAGATTTAAAGTCCTCTGAATTGAAATCAAAAGAATTAATTACATAGTCCTCTTCAAGTTGAGTCTCTGAGTCTGACTCTGACTCTTCTGCATCTGAATTATGTTGAGAGGCATTGATTGCCATCATGCAGAACTCCTTCTCTTCAGCATCATCTTCCTCATCACTGGAGCTGGATAAAGCTTTTGATTCCTCTTCAGTCTCACTCCAGGATTCAGCAACAAATCCCTTCCTTGTGTGTTTATTCGTGCTTGAGGACGGTTTGCCATTGCTATTTTTCTTGAAGTCTTTGTCCTTTCTTCTTTCTTTCTTGTCCCTTCTGTCCTTGTTTTTGTTTTCTGGACAGTCAGGTACAATGTGCCCTGGTTTCCTGCAACCAAAGCAAACAATTTCTTTGTTATTTGACTTATCATACCTTGGCTTATCATGCTCCTTGTATGATCTCTTTCTGAAGTCCTTTCTGGCCATCTTGTAAAATCTTTTGGCCAATAGACTGAGCAGTTCATCATTGCCTGTGACTTTGTCTTCAGGCTGATCTTCAGTTGCTTTGAAAGCTATTGTCTTTTCTTTTTTTGTGGCTAGTGAGGCAGCCTTCTGCTCTTCTTCTCTATTCTTAATGAGCAGCTCATAAGATTTGAGCTTACCCAAAAGAGCTTCTGTGGTGATCTCATTCAAACTTCTGGCATCCTTGATTGGCCAGATTCTTGAATCCCAAGTGCTTGGGAAGCACATTAGGATTTTGGCATTAAGTTCAGTCAGTGAGATCTCCTTATCCAGAGTCTTCAGTTCATTGACTATCAAACTGAGTCTATTGTACATATCTCCAACTGACTCAGCTTCTCCCTTCTTGAAATTCTCATATTGAGATATGAGGTGGGATCTCCTGTCCTTTCTTTCATCAGTTGATCCTGAGACTATTTCAGAGAGCCTATCCCAGATTTTCTTTGCTGAATTGCACTCAGCCACCTTTTGGAAGATGTCATCAGACATAGTTTGGGCTAAGATGTTCATAGCCTTTGCATCTGTAACCTTCCACTTCTTGATATCAGCATCTGTTCCTGATGGAGGTGGAACAGCATTTGTGCTTGTGTTCTCTGGAGGTCTTGGACAAACTGTCAAAATAGAATTAAAGATGTCTTCGTCAATAGAATTCATGTATAATCTAATCCTTGCTTTCCAAAGTGCAAACTTGGACAGATTGCACACTGGAGGTCTGGTGCTAGCATAATCTTTATTTTGGGCCATGATTTGTGAAGAAATAATCTAATAACAAAATCAAAACAAGCAGATCTAACTAGGAATCTTTGGGTTCAGGTGTTAGCGTGTGCAACCACCAAGGTGTGGTATATTAACCAACCTGGCTCTGATACCAATTAAAAGTGTGAGCTAGATCTGATATACTCTAGAGGGGGGGGTGAATAGAGTATGGTGCTTAAAAACTTTTTACAACAGTTGTTGTAATCTGAGTGAACTAATCACAGTCTATAAAAGAAACTAATCACAACAGTTGTTGTAATCATAAACTATAAAAGAAACTAATCACAGATCCTAACTAATCACAGATCAATCACCGCTAGAAACAAAAATAAAGACAAGCAAGCCAGAAGACACAAGGAGCTATAGTGGTTCCCCTAAACTTGGGTACATCCACTCTTCTACCACCCTAGGTAGGAATCCACTGCAAGATGAGTTGATCAAGTGTCCTGGGCACCAATGAGCTTTTGATAAGGTGCTCAAAAACCAAACCAGATTTTTTGATCAGGTGTCTTGCCACCAATAAGCTTTTGATAAGGTGCTCAAAAACCAAACACAAACTTTTGAAGGGAGTTTGAGAAACCCTTTACAGAGATGGGGATGAGAGAGTGATGGAAGTCTTCTCTTTCTCAAAGCAGCTGAGAAGACTATGTGGATTTTGATGTTGTCAAAGCTCCCCCTGAGTTCTTGAGATGTTCAGGAAATGAAGCTTTGCTGTAGGGTGATAGGCCTTCAGAAGTTGATCTCCAGCAAATGATAATTTCAGCAACAGCTGAAATGTTAGGTGTCTGGAGTCTTGGATGATGTTGGCCTTGAACACTTGAATCAAAAGAGATCTGAAGATTTCAGTTGGTTGATCTCCTTTTGGTTGTGTGTTCTTGTATGAATTCTTTTAGACAGAGAATGTCTACAGCTCTTTTTCTTTCTCTTGAGAACAGTTGGTGTTGAGAGAGATGTTGTTCCAGAGAAAAAAAATTGTTCTTGTTCTTCTTGTTCTGCTTATCTGTGTTGTGAGAGATTCAAAAATCTTGTATATTATTCCCTGGTTCTGAATAGAAAATGATCATCTGTCAAGAATAGTCGTTAGCCTGTCATTAATTGACTCATTAATTGCAATTGTCTTCTGGGGGAAAGTCCAAAGAAACATTCCTTGATAATCCCTTGAAACTTGGTCCAGAATAAATGAAAATGGCTACAAAATCTTCTGATTTAATTGCTGAGAATAACTCCTTAACTATTCTGAATTTTGAATCTTGAAAATCATTTACTCTTCAAAAAAACGTCGAACTGAGCTCTACTATCGTCGAACTGAGCTCAGCAAATTGGACTTATAGAGCAACAAAGATCGTCGATCTGAGCTCAACTATCGTCGAACTGAGCTCAGAGATAGAGAATCAACACTGAAGTCAAGATCGTCGAACTGAGCTCGAAGATCGTCGAATGGAGTTCGATGATTTGTTGAAGTTGAGCTCAGCGATCGTCGAATGGAGTTCGATGATCCGTCGAAGTTGAGCTAGACAATCGTCGATTGGAGTTCGACGATTCGTCATACTGAGCTCGACGAAATGACTTAGTCTCCAAACTAAAAAACCTTGGTCTTGAGGGCAGCTTCCAAACCTAACTACTAACCCTTATACTCAATCCTAATTGACCTTTAGATCTATACAAAGAGGTCAAAAACAAGTTTCCTAGAGACATAGTGATCCTGACCCAAATTAGTAATAGGGTGTTCCAACAAGCTCTCTCTCTCCAACTTCTTCTAGATCTTCTGTCGAAAATCTACTATATTCTTCATTGATTGATCTTCAGATCTATCAATTGTTGTTCTTGTTCAATCACCTTTCTATTGAAGGAGAAAGGCCTTTATATAGTCTTCCTTCAAGGTAACCAACTGATCCGGTTTCTAACAACCTTCTGACAGCTCTGACAGTAGTAGTTGACCAGTTGAAATGGCAGCTGTCAAGTCATCCAGTCATTTCTTGAAATCACTGTCTGTCTAAAAGTGTCGAGACTGAACTTCATTATGTGTCGACACAAATAGACCAAGTGTCGACACAAGTAGACTAAGTGTAGACACTAGCCTTGATGGTGTCGACACAACTCCTTGTGTTATTGTAACAGCTTCTCGACATTGCTTCTTCAGAATGTGTCGACACTGATTCTGTGTGTCGACACAAGCCTTCTGTTGAATGTGTCGACACTGATTCTGTGTGTCGACACAAATACTTCTTCTTTAAAAACTTAGTTGAATTCTGCTGTGTGTCGACTCAACTCCTTTGTGTCGACACATGCCTTCTTGTGTTGAACCTTGCTGAGTGTCGACACATCTTCTTTGTGTCGACACAACTTCTTTTGTTGTTGATACTTGCTGAGTGTCGACACATCTCCTTTGTGTCGACATATGCCTTCATGTGTTGTAACTTGCTGAGTGTCGACACATCTCCTTTTTGTCGACACAAGTACTTTAACTTTGTTGAAGCTTGCTGAGTGTCGACACTGCCTCCTGGTGTCGACACATTTGATGTCAACAAAGCTTCTCTGGGTGTCGACACTGCCTCTAAGTGTGTACACAGATTATGTTGACAATTCTTCACAGTGTGTCGACACTGCCTGTATGTGTCGACACTTTTCTTCTGGTGTCGACTCTGCCTTTCCTGGTGTCGACACAATTACTCCAAGTGTCGACACAGCTTCTCTAGGTGTCGACACAAGCCTTCATAAGTGTCGACATTGCATCTCTAGGTGTCGACACATGGACTTAGAAACTTTTCTGCATTTCCTGCAAATACTTAACCTGCACATATAAACTCAAAGCACATCAAATACACCTTGATGTATATCATTGAGTATGGTGAGGCTTCTTTAAATCTGGTACACATTTTCCAATGTACCCAACAATAAGTAGACCTCCCTAATTAACTTTCACAGATTATAACTATTGGAAAGCTAAAATGTGATGCTTTCTAATTGCTTTAGATATCGAAGTATAGGGCAAGAGAGAAATATGCTACACTCCACCTACAACGGTCGTTGGAAGTGTTAGCATGGAAACCCAAAGACAAATGGGACGAAACAGATAAGCTTTGATGTAAAACAATGCTAAAGCAATGAACTCTTTATTCTACACGTTGTATAAAACTGAATTTAATTGTGTATGTGCTTGTGAAATTGCATATGATATTTAGAACTTACTTGAAGCTACTCATAAAGGTACATTGCAGGTGAAGGACTCAAAGCTTTTCCAATTAGAGTCCAAATTTGAAAAGTTTAAGATGGAGATCGATGAAGATGTAGATTCCATGTACCCGAGGTTCAGCAAAATCATGACTGACTCGAAGATTCTTGGAAAAAGTTTCTAAAATAGAGGTTTAGTGAGGAAGATTCTTAGATTGCTTCCCACAAAGTTCAATCAAAAAGTGACTGTCATCTCGGAGTCACATGATCTAAAGACTCTTCAAATTGAGAATCTTATAGGAAACCTAAAAACTCATGAAGTGTAACTGAAGATTCAACAACAAGAGTACAATGTGGAGCCGAGAAAGAAAGCATTGGCGTTGAAGTCCAAGAAGGATGCTGAGAGTGAGTCTGATTAGGATGAGGAAGAAGATGAAGAAAGCATGTTTGTAAAGAATTTCAAAAAATTCATGAGAAACCCTGAAAGAAGAAAGTCTTTCAAAAAGTTTTTCAACAAGAAAGGGTCTGAGACCAGGAAAGGAAAAGCTGATGGAGAGGATGATGAAGAGCATCCACCATCTGAGTGTTACGATTGCAAAAGAGTCAGACATATTAGGAGCAAGTGCCCAAAATATCTGAAAGTGTTGAAATAGAAGAAGCACAAGAAGAAGGATAAGAAGAAAGTTCTGAAGGCTGAAACCTGTGATGAAGACACTTCTGAGGAGTCGAGCAGTTCAAGTTCAAAAACTGAAGAGGAGGCCAACATGTTCCTGATGGGAAAGAGTGTCTCATCATCTAATGACGAGTGCAGTGTCCAGAGAGACACTGAGGTAACTCCTCTGATTTATGACGAATTATATTCTGAATTCTTAAGAACTTGTAAATATTTTGACAAATGCTTAACTGAAATTAAATTACTTAAATCTGAAATTAAAATGTTGTCAAAAGAAAGCAAAAAATTAACCACTGAGTTAAATGTACTTGGGAAGGAGAAATTAAGTTGTTAAGAGGATTGTACCTCTTTGACAAGGATACTAGAACTTGAAAAGGATCTTTCTAAGTCTCGGTCTCATGTTGATTCTTTTACATGGGAAAAAAGGACCTTGGAAAGATCTCTAAAATTCTCTCAATCCCAAGTAGAAGGTAGTAAGAAGGCTTTTGCAAACTGATGCGGTATAATAGTTGCTGAAAATACCGCCTTGAAAGCACGAGTTCGTGATTTAGAAGCGGCCGCTAAAAAGTTTGGAGTTGGCCGAAAACCACTGAATATTCTTTTGGTGAACTAATTCTATATTTAGGCAAAATTTATACTCGGATACACTTCTGGACATTATCGCCCCGAGATACCCACTATCGTTGGCGATAGCAAAAAGTTCAAAAATTCGCCTTTTTCAAATAAAAATAATAAATCTGATGTCACTGCTACTTCTAGCAAGAATTCACAAGATATTTTGAAAAATCCTTCAACTTCCTCTATCACGTTTGCCAAATATAATAAGTTTGGTCACACCACTTACACTTGTAAGAAGACAGGACACTGTTCTGTTAAACAAGTCTGGGTACCTAAAGCTTCCACCTACACTACGGGAGGAACCACTTGGGTAACCAGATCTTTACTCTTATCCTCTTTTTAGGTGTGTTGGCAGGCTAAGGATAAGGAAGATGTGTGATACTTGGACTTAGGATGTTCTAAGCACATGACAGGCAACAATTCAAAGTTCCTTAGACTATAGATGAAGAAAGGAGGAGTAGTTACTTTTGGCAATAATGGAAAAGGAAAGATCATCGTAATTGGAGTAGTAGGGAAAATTCCTTTACTATATCAAATGTTTTGTATGTGAAAGGATTAAAACATAACTTAATTTCTATAAGTCAATTATGTGATATTAGTTTAAATGTATTATTTAACTCATCTTCAAACTTTTGCAAAAATTTTGATTCAAAAATAAATGATATTGTTCTTACTGCTCCTAGATATCAAAATGTTTACATAATAAAATTTAATGATTTATCACATTCATCATTAAAGTGTTTTATGTCCAAAAATGATGAGTTAGAGTTATGGCATAGGCGACTTGGACATTCAAGTTCCAAGTTAATCTTAAAATTGTCTCGAGAAAAATTAATTAAGGATTTACATATTTTGCATGGAAATTTATCTTCTTTATATTCACCATGTCAAAAAGGTAAATTTTCAAAGTGTTCGTTCAAAAGAAAAAATTGTTATTTCTACTACTAGACCTTTACAGTTGATTCATATGGATTTGTTTGGTCCAATTACTACACAAAGTCTAGGATGTAGAAAATACACGTTTGTTTTTATTGATGATTATTCTCATTTTTTGGATAATTTTCTTGTCGTCAAAATCTCATACATTCGTAGAATTTTATAAATTGTGCATACACATTAAAAATGAACTTGATTTAAAAATAAAATGCATTCGTTCAGATCATGGAGGTGAATTTGATAATGATAAATTTGTAAATTTTTGTACTAAGTTATAAATTAAGTATGAATTCTCCATTCCTCGCACACTGCAGCAAAATTGTGTGGTAGAGAGGAAAAATAGAATTCTTCAAGAACTAGCTCGTACTATGTTATTTGAATACAAATTACCTAGATCATTTTGGGTTGAAGCTATAAGTACTGCATGTTATGTTATTAATCGTGTTATGCTACGACCTTTCTTGAAATTAACACCTTATGAATTATATTTTCAAAAGAAGCCAAATGTATCTTATTTTAAAGTGTTTGGATGTAAATGTTTCATTTTGAACACTAAAGACACTTTAGAAAAGTTTGATGAAAAATATGATGAAGGCATATTTATTGGTTATTCTTCAACAAGTAAAGCTTATAGAGTTTATAATAAAAGGACAAAAATAGTTTAAAAATCAATTCGTGTTAAGTTTGATGAACTTATCTCTTATATAGAAACTAATAATACAGGTCTTGATGAAGAGCCCTTTCCTCTACCAAGGTCGGATAATGATGAAGTAATTGGAGATAAATAAGAACGAGAAGAAGAAGAAGTGGCGAAATATGTGCCTCCAAGTGAACTGAGATTTTCAAAAGATCATCCACAAGATTTGGTCATTGGAGAACCATCGAGAGAGGTAAATACTCATTCATCGTTATATGATTTATTTTCAAACCTTTGCTGATATGGAACCAAAAGATTTTCAAACTGCTTTAAATGATGATTCTTGATTTTTAGCTATGAATGAAGAGCTTAGTCAATTTGAACGTAATAAAGTTTGAAAACTAGTATAAAGACCATCAAATCATCCTATTGTAGGTGTAAAGTGGTTTTTAAAAAAAACAAAATGGATAGTGAATCTAGGGTCAATAGAAACAAGCTAGACTATAGCAAAAGGATATTCATAAATTAAAGGAATAGATTTTGATGAAACTTTTGCACCGGTAGCACGTTTAGAAGCAGTTTTAATTTTTCTTGCATTTGATATCTTTAAAAGAATTAAGCTATTTCCAATGGATTTAAAAACTGCTTTTCCTAATGGGTATATTAAGGAAGAAGATTATGTAGAACAACCTCTAGGCTTTGTTCATGATAAATTTCCTAGTCATGTTTTTAAATTAGAAAAGGCCCTTTATGATTTAAAACAAGCACACCGCGCATGGTATGATAGATTGACTGTGTATTTGTTAAAGAATGATTACAAAATGGGTAGTGTTGATTGTACACTCTTCATTAAGCATGTTCATGATGATTTAATAGTTTTACAAATTTATGTTGATGACAATATTTTTGGATCCACTAATGAAGAATTATGTGATAATGTGGTAGAAATTATGAAAAATGAATTTAAAATGAGCATGGTAGGAGAACTCACTTATTTTCTTAGTTTTCAAATTACACAAATGCATGATGGTATTTTTATTTGTCAATCTAAATATATTCATGATGTTTTAAAAAGATTTGGATTTGAAAATCTAAAACAAGCTAATACCCATATGAGTGTCTCTTTAAAATTAGGAAAAGTTGAAAGTGGAATTTCTATAGATCAAACATTATGCAGAGGGATGATAGGATCACTTTTGTATTTAATCGCATCTATACCTGATATTATGTTCGCAGTCGTTTTATGTGTAGGATTTCAGGTTAATCCCAAAGAATCACATTTAAATGCTACTAAGCGTATTGTTATATATCTTATTGATACATCTAAGCTAGTTTGTGGTATCCACCCAATGAAAGTTTTATTTTGCATGATTATTTAGATTCTGATTATGTTAGTTGTTCATTAGATCGTAAGAGAACAGTGGCACTTGTCACTTTCTAGGCTCATCAATTATTTCTTGGTCGAGTAGGAAACAAAATTTTATCGCATTATCCACCACCGAGCCTGAATACATTACACTAGGTAGTTGTTGTGCACAAGCTCTATGGATGAAACAAACCTTAGAAGACATTGGACTAAACCACGACACCGTTGAACTAAAATGTGATAACAAAAGTGCAATTGATTTAACCAAAAATCTAGTTTATCACTCTAGGTCCAAACATATAGATGTATGTCATCATTTCATTAGAGACCACATTAAACACAATACAGTAAAAATTAATTTTATAGGCAAGATTCACAACTTGCAGAAATTTTCACAAATTCACTTCCAGATTCCTGTTTTTCTTTACTATGATTAGAATTAGGAATACTGTACATATCAAGCTAATGAATTGACATAATAATTAAACAAAAAAATAACTTTAAATAACATAAATTTAAAATTAAAATGAATTTAACAAAAACATTAATAGTAATCATATTATACTACAACAACACTCCAACAAGTCTCAGAATAGTTCAAATATTATTATAACATAAAGTCCAAACCATAAATATTGAAATGCATTGTCGCCTAGCGACACTAGGTGTCTCCCGGTGATATTTGCCAGAAATCCATGTCTGTCCAAAGAACTCAGAAAATTCTGATATCCACCACACTACTTTCCTCTTGATCTTCAGCTGAACTCTAACCACTGCACCTAGTTTGGCGAGGTCGGCGCATTGACTATCGTGGCGGCTCCACTACCGGATTCACCCATTCTGCCGCCTCAGCTGGATTTGGCTTTAACTTCAGGCTCTTGGTCAGAAATTTGATAAACTTTTGCATTCTGTTATGGTTTTGCTTCACTTCTCTTTTGTGTTCCTCGAACGACTCTCGCAAGTCGTCCAATCCTTCACGCAGTGATCCACCTATTGATAATGGTGGCTTTCTGATCGTCGATATAGGTTCACTACTATATGTGGAACCACCTCGTGATGAATGGCCACTAGTGTGTGTACCACATATAGAGAATATATAAGGCTCGCAGTCATCAAGATAGAATTTCGGGCCAATCCAACTATATTTTTTATATAGGATACGTTGGATTACCTCCCCCATCAGTAGAGTGTTAAGCTTATTCCACATCTGATTCTTAAGTCTAAAAGTGTATCAAATTATAGATAAAATAAAGTCTTCCATGTCAAAAGGATCCCTCTCTAAGATCATATAAGTCACGTAGCTCAATTGAGCCATTATCTTTCTCATATCCACAGACTTGAGCATGATCGTATGCCTCAAAATGTCTTGCACTAATTGTGCATCTGCTGTGAGTGTGGCAGTAGATTGGATGATGTTTTTCATGGAATTTCCATATAAAACCATATTCAAGAGAGTCCAATCTCTATCTTTTTTGTAATTCTCAACCACATCCAATACGTAATCCTTCTCAATCAAGCCAAATTCATCTCTCATATCATGGTGAGTTTTCTCTATTGTTTGTCTTTGAATTTTAGATCGCACTCCACCATTCAATTCAGTGAAATTATGGTCCCTTAAGTGATTATAAAACTCTCTAATCAACACTGAAGAAAACATATCCGGCAGTATGACTGACATTATACCTTCCATAGCTAGTAGGTATTAGATATGTATGTGCCAAACTTGGTCAGATTTAATCACTTTTACAACACCGATGATTGAGTTCTCGATTCCTGGATATGTTTTATATACTGAGTGAGTGTCACTTCCTGTGCTTCTATTAGCATTAGAAACGGAAGCCATATCTGTACATAGTAAAACACGAATTTTTTAGAAGTTGTTAATATTGTCGGGTGATACTCACTGTCATCGGGCGATATAGAAAATCCAGATAAGATGGATTTCGAAAAGCAATTTCAATATTCAACATCCCTACATACAAAACCAAAAAAACTAGGTTCTTCCCGATTTACCTAAACAAACTCAATAAAAATTCCAAAACCACTATTCATCATCTTCTTCCCTAAAACCATGAAATTATTTTTTGGAAAATCTACTTGGCAAACTCTAGATCTGAGTTTAGGTTACTCAAAAATCCTAGATCTATGTTTGCACTTCATCAATCCCTAGGATCTAAGATCTATTCTCTCAAAAATTCAAACCTTTAGGTTTATCCTGAATCCTAGTAAAACAACCAAAAAACTGAATTTTTTCTCCCTAAAATTTCATGAAATCATTTCTCTAACCATTTGAATCATCAAATCCTAAAGAAAAGAAAGAAAAATTCCCAATCATACCTTAGGTTGGAGAGTTCGTCGACGTTAGAACGACGTTTCGCTCGTGTGCTTCAGGAAAAAATCTTCCAAACGATGCATTCACTCCGGATCTGGCGGTATTTATAATTCTGTGCTATCGCCGATTGGCGATATCCGATATCTCCTGGCGATATCCCGGAATTGCTAGTGTGTTATTTTTTTGGTCCTCATATTCCTATAACTGCACCATAGTGTTCCTTTCTAATGTTTAGACATTGTACAATGTATATTCATTTATATGGAGTAGTCAAACATTGTGTCATATTCAAACTTGTATTATCATTCTTGATATACAAATCAGCTAGTGTATTTTACTTGAAAAATTATTTTTGCATGTCTCTAAGTATGAGAAAGAGTTTAGTTATGATAATGCTCTCTCACACAATTGTGAAAATTTTCATATGTATGTATTATTACTGCATATATGAATTATGAGTGTTCTATTATAACCAATGAAAAGACATGATAAAACTATTGCTTTCTCCTTGTATTCATTGCACAATTCATATTTGCTTATCATATAATGTCGCACAAGTAAATTTGAAGTCCTATGTCAAGCCTAGAAGAAGCAGTTTACTCTTCTTATGCAAAAATACAAAACAAAAAATACAACAAAAAAACAAAAATAATAGGCGGACTAAGAACCTCCACAAAGCACTACTCACCCTCCTGATAAGTCTTAATAAGCATTGTGAGGTTGAGCACCTTGGACAGATTTGTAAAGTGTCTTGTGTAAACTTTACATGGCTATTCATTTAATCTTTGTGCTCAGAATTCTTGGGCACAAGTACAGTTAATTGTGTATATTTCTTGACTGGGTTTTTTCACATTTTCGTGTTCATGTAAGTTTTAAGTTTCTACATATGGAATTTTTCTCTAACTTTCACTTGTACACTGCATTATTCTCTCTAACATTTAATCTCATGAGAATTGGACCGTCAATGATTCTAATTAAGTTCACTAGTGTATATAATTATGATATAACTGTATGGATTCACCAATGTTTGTGTTCACTCACATTACTCATCACCATACATTATTTCACATGTTCCACACTTGATTTTCTCTTTGTGGTTTTTCATGTTTGGCTTCTACAATCACTCTGCTATTTCTTTTGATAATACCAAAAGGGGGAGAATTTTCTGAGAAATCATCCTTCTGATTACTTCATTTGGATTACTTCATTAGGATTACTTTAATTTTAAAACTTAAACAAAATTCAATCATACCATTTGCATCGTACCATTTGCTTCTATTTAGGAGGTGTACACATGTAGGGGGAGAGTTACATCCAAGATGATTTTATGCACATAAAATGCTTAGTCTTGTTATTCATAGTTACCAACACTTTATAGGTCATTCATGATTTATTTCTAAGTGGATTTGTTATTATCAAAAAAGGAGATTGTTGAAGCATGCGTTCCACGCTTCTTGGTTTGCCAATAGCAAATCTCATTTGTATTTGATCATTAGGTGCCTATGATGTGCAGATATCATAGGTCTAACACTAATATCATTTGGGCTTGGATTTGGGTTTTAACAGAGGAGCTAAGGTTATATCGCCAGGTGATATTCAGTATCACCACCATGCGACAGTGGACTGAACAGTTACAACATTATCTCCACGCAGCGTGTAGTTATAATCGATATCGCCCGGCGACATCGATATCGCCAGGTGATAGCCCGCGATTGGCCATAACTGATCCGTTATGCGAAAATCAAGAATACGTGGGACACGTGGCAGCCGGAGAGGATATCGCCTGTTGGCGATGTCCAGTGTCGCCAGGCGATATCACTAAAATATAAAAGCAACTCATTTTTCTGTGGAGATTATGAATATAGAAGTTGGAGTGTTCCTTCCCATACAACTGTTCTAGAGATCTCCAGCAACCAGAAAACTTCATTCTCCCAAGAAGGTTCAAGCGCGAAAGAGAGACGATTCATACACGACATCTGAAGTAACTTTTACAAGGATTCATCGGCATCTTCAGCACTTCATTGAGAGGGAGTTTTTAATTCTGAAGTTTATACCTTGTAATTTGTCATTATTTTCATTGTAAATGATAGAGGAAATTGTCGTCTTGTGCGTGGCGTCTAAGTCCTTGTGTGGCTTAGGAGAGAATCACTGTCTTGTGCGTAGCGTCCGGGTCCTTTTGCGGCTTAGGGAGTTATCACCGCCTTGTGTGCAGCAACTGGATCGTTGTTAGATCTAGGGGGAGTCTTGTACCAAGATCTTAGGAGAGATACACTTTAGCCTGCCGGTTCTTGTAGAAGGACCAGCGAAATCAATAGTAGTCTGTATTTTTCAAAGCCTTAATATCTAGCTTCATAGAGATATATTGTATTCTGTTTTATCACTTTTGAAATAAAATATTATCATTTCTGTTCTTATATGTTTCTAAGTGTTTAGTTTTGTCTATGAAAAATTAGTTTTGATTTCTTTAATTATTTCATCAAGTAAACTTTGTTTAAGAAATAAATATTATTAACCCTTATTAACCCCCCTATCCTCTGATGGCGCCTTACGATCCAACACATCAAACCTGAACTAGCTTTTCCAAGACCATGGGTTCTCGGCTGAACGTACTGGGATGTAGTTACCTCCACTACCTTCCCTTTTCCACATGTGTCGCACCCGCCGTTTTCTCTACCTTTGGACGACTACTCAAATAATCTCGAGCCATATGTCCCACCTTGCCGCACGTGTTGCAAGCGAGCGGACTTCACCCTATCCTCGCTTCAGAAATAGAAGATAAAGCTAGTCCTGCAGACCTAGACTTCTTCCTCCACATTCCTTGACTAGACTTCGCCAAACTCGGCACTTTAAACTCTAGCTTCTTCACCGCCAAGTCATTTTTATGCTGCACGTGCTTCATATCTTGTTCTAGGAATTGAGTTGTTTTGACCAATGTCAGAAAACTCTGTGTCATCGAATCTGAGAGAAGCAACCTTAGATTGTCTCGCAGTCCTTTATAAAACTGATTGGTCTTCCGCTCCTCATCTTCAAACGTAAAGCATGCATGGCGCCCCAACATTGTAAACTCATGCAAGTAGTCATCCACAGAACTCTTGCCCTGAGTTAACCTTAGGAACTTATTTTCCATTGCAATTCGTTGTGCAGATGGAAGATACCTTACTAGAAAAAGCCTCGAGAAATCCTCCATCGAGATCTTCGTCAACGTCCGACCAGCAAATTGGGGCAGCTCCAACTCATCCCACCATAGCCTCGCCTCTCCATCTAACAGGAAGGTAGCTACAGTGACTTTATGCTACTCCTCCGTCTCCATTGTCATCATGGTTCTCTTAATGCGAGAGAGCCAATTTTTGGCTTGTGTTGGGGTTCCAATATGAAAAACAACTGGAGGGTTGAAACTTATCACCTGCTTCAATTACTTTTCCATTATTTTCCTTGTGGCCACTAGCTCCATGGCCACTTGTCTCACTGCCACAGGCTCAACTATGTCAACCAGGTCCTAGTCTACACCAGGGGTAGGAGGATGCACTTGCCCTTCAGATTGCGCATTGATTAGCATGAACACGGCTTCAGCAACCAATCTTATAGTTTCAGCATAAGGAGGTGGTGTAGGCACCTCATTCGGTACATTACTCTTCATAGAATGTCGGGGTTCAAACTGCGTCGCACTGCTTCTAGACGCCTATAATCACAAAACACGCAATTAAGCAACCAATAATATTGCAAAAAATAATTATAGTAGCACGCAGGTTCCACAAACATGTGTATTTTCATTCCTAAGTGGACATTCACAGGTTCTTTCATGTTATAACGGTAGCACACATACATGTGCTCAGCACCCCGTAAAAGAATTTGACCACAAATTCAAAGAAGGAAGATTGTAACGCCCCTGATTTTTCGATGTTTAGTTAATTCTTTTATTTGGCATATTTATGATGTCAGGGCATTTTCTTAATGCATGATTGACATAAGTCGTTGTTAGAGCGTGGGTTTTAGCTCTTGGGTTTTCTGTATGTGGCTGGGTTTAGCCTGTTTGCAAGATTTCTTAGCGTGTCGGGTATGTTTTGGCGACTCGGTGGAGCCTCTTTGGGAATGCTTGTGTTTTGGCTTCAGGAGGTGTTTACCCAAGTTTGGTTCATCAAATTTTAATTTCGACTATGTTGTTGGGTTCGTAGCATTGGTATTTAGCTATGGTGCGATATTCGTAGAATTCTGAGTAAGTTTGGTTTTTGGGTCGTTTTGACGTTTTATTTAATTAATTATGATATCTTATATTAAAATATTCAGATAAAGTAGTATAAATAGAAACTCATCATGACAAAACCCTATTAATTTTCTCCCTCAAGAAACCGTCATCTTGTTGCGGAAGAACGAGAGCGGCGAACATTCCTAAGCTTTTGGCCGTTGATTTCTGGAGCCTTGGTGCTCGATTTCATCTTTGGAGAGTGGATCCGGGTAGATCTCGCCTAGATCTATGTTTCTATGGTAAGATTTTCCAGTTTCTTAGATTTTTTAGAGGTCTATGTATGCAGTTTTGACCCTCTTTCGTCCTCAAAAGTTTCAGGTTTTGTTGCTTTAGCGTTCTTGCAGTCAGATCTGTGAGATGGGGCGTTGCTTGGCCGGATTTCGAGTGATTTTAGGCAAGTGATGATTTTCCCCTTACATGTTCTTCTTTTTCTCTTTTGTTTTCTTTTTATCCTCCTGGTACAGTAGAATCTGATTAGGTTAGGAATCCCTCCATGTCAAAAAAATGATTTTTCTGTAGATCTTGAGGCAAGTGGTGTTTACACCCTTACTGAGCCTTTTTCACCTTCTCTTTTCTGTAGATCTTGAGGCAAGTGGTGTTTACACCATTGCCAAGCCTTTTTTCCCCTTCTGTTTTTAGTAGATCTTGAGGCAAGTGGTGTTTACACCCTTGTCGAGCCTTTTTTCCCCTTCGGTTTCCTGTTCTGGTAGGCCAGATGACTCTTAGCATGGCTATAAAATCATCCTTTGTCTAGGTTAAGATATAATTAGAAGCTGTTAGTATAAGACTGTTGGGATGATAACTCTCTGGCAAGTTTCTGTCTAAAAAACTTTGAGTGTAATCTTAGTGTAGAAGTTTAGTTTTTAGCCTAAGTATAAAAGCGTTGAGTGTGTTGAATGCACTTAATGCCTTACTGAGAGGTCTGAGAAACTAAGTTAAAAAGCATCGATAGCATCGATAGCATCGACAGCATCGACAACATTAAGTATGTTAGCATCAACAACGTTGAGTGAGCTGAACTCACTCAACACCACCTCCTAAATCTGTGTATATAAGTGTAAAAGCATCGACAGTGTTGAATGAGCTAAGCTGACTCAATGCCGTCTCTTATATCTGTTAAATCCAAGTAGAAATCGTTGACAGCATTGAGTGAGTTGAACTCAATCAATGATGTTGCTTTTATATAAAGTGTCTATAGCGTTGAGTGAGCTAAACTCACTCAACGTCATTATTTTAACTCTGCAATCTAAGTCTTAAAACGTTGACAGCGTTGAGTGAGCTGAACTCACTCGACATTGCCATCTATTTTTGGCAGCTAAGTGGTAAAGCATTGAGTGAGCTGAACTCACTCAATGTCATTCCTTGTTCTTGCTTCTGTGTTCAAGCATTGAGTGTGCTGAGTTATGGCGTCGAGTGCGTTGACTACACTCGACGCGCCGTCGAGTGTACTCGACTCTTTTACCTTTGATTTGTGTCCTTTCATCGATTTGACATATATCTATAAAGGCTTATTTTTGCAAGTTAGAATTATCGGGCTTCTACTAAATTTGTCAAGTTTGCATTTTATGGGTATTTGGGATATGGGGTTTGGTTTGGTTGGCATAGTTTCATGAATCATTACACCCGGGCATGTTTGGCTCTTATCTTTGGGCTGTTGAGTTGTGTTAGACCAGATGGCCACCACCACAGTCCCGTTTTTGAGACATTTGGGTCAGTTAGTTTGGGTTTGACCAGTTGGTCCTGACTGAGATCTAGTTGTGTTACTGTGTTAATGATTCACTTATTTATTGAGCCTTGTCTCATTTTTGTTTCCTATGGGATTAAACTTATGCTATTTCTGCCTATTCACAGATATTCTCGGAGTATAACTCTGTTTTCACTTGGTGCAAATTCCATTACCTTTTAACTTTATAAGTTAACTCTTTTGTTCTTAATCTCTAGTTAGTTTTCTATGTTTTGATATATATTCACATTTGGATTATTAATCTTGCTACTCCCTTGGTTACTGACAGTTTTGTTTGCCACTTGTACATTTTTCTTGCTGATGTGTTCTTTCTTTGAATTCCTCAGGTTCAGGGCAGTAGCCGGTTGAGAGGTTAGGTTTTGGGGTTTGCTAGTGGACTGCAGTGTTGCTGAGGTTTCCTCTACCTTGAGAGGTAGTTCTTTATTGTTTCTTGTTAGTACAGACACACATACTGACGAGTCGGTTCGTGTCAGTTTGTTGACGCCCACAGTGGTCTTTTTTTGAATTGCTAAATACTTTGCTAAGATGCTAGTTTTCCCTTTTATGGTTATTTTTACTTGCACTCTGGGAATGTTTTTTGCTAGGTTGCATGTTAAGTATTTTCACTTATAAATGCATTACTACTAGTACTTCATACATCTCATATTTCTAAAACTAAAATACTATTTTCTAGCTAACATAAAAACTATTTCCATACTTATAATAAATCTAGAGTCTTTCAAGTCATGAGTTGTCCTTTGAGGATATTTATACTCATATAGGATGTTAATCAACATAACCAAAGTATTTTCCGCATCGTATAACTATACTTTACTAGTGGACTAGTTAATCCACTATGCTGAGGGATACGGCCATCCAATTTAAATTGGTTTTTTACTTAATAAATGATGGATTTCATTTAAACAGTAGAGTTTGGAGTTTTTCCTGAGCGCCTGTAGTTATCCCCTGCATGGCATGACATCACAACATGTATTTTCTCTTGCTCTGATATAACTTAGATGTTGAGAAAATTCGGGTTGTGACAGTTGGTATCAGAGGGATGGGTTGTTTGGCAATTAGTCGGACAACCATCTCTTGTTAGTGTTAGTTGTTAGTGTTATTTCATACACACACTGATGTGTTATCAGTACGTCATGGCTGAAGCATGAACACTACACTCATAAGCATGATAAGAAGTATACAGGGCATATTATGTAGTATAGGATTCATCATATGTGTTTGTATATGGATCCACCATAGGTGGCAACATGTGACAGTTATGTAATATGGGATGCATAACCATCATCACATGGATTCCCATTAGCACGTTTTACTTTTTCATTATATGCAATATTATGTAGTATGGAATGCATAATATTTCATATGTACCCCTCTCATAACATGCATTAAGGCCTTTTTTAGAATGCATAACACAACATGCATAACAAAACATAGCATTTACACACGTGTCAAGCTAAAGATTTATATGATAACATATGTACACACATTGTTTTGAGTCAAAAGAATACAAATTCATGCATTCATTGACTATGCACAAGAGTTAATAGGATGATGGTATATCATCCTAGGTTTAAGCATTTCATCATTAATAAAATTCTAGTAGCAAGTTAGCAGCAAGAGAAAGTATTTATGTATGTTTGGTCTGTACTAGGTTGTTTGGTTCTAGCGGTTATGCTAGGTTTTGACTAGTTGTTTGTTGTAATTATTAGAATGTTGAGATGTCCTTCGACGCGGTCGACTCCCCACTCAAAGGGCGAGTCATCCGGTGCTCGGAATGAGGCTGTGATAAAAGGAATGTGATAGAGCAATGAAGCATTGTCTAGGCAAATGTTGGAGATGCAGTCACAGATCCAAGACTTGTTGACTGTCGTTGCAGGACAGCCACTTAGAGTTCAGGACCCGGTCGTGGGTCAAGGTGTTCTAGTTCGTCCAGCTCCTCTGGTGCCCCAAGCTATGCTGCCACCAGAAATGAACTTTATCTCGCACTTCTAGCAATTAGGACCCCCTACCTATGATGGTAGGGCAGACTTCATGTCCTTGGATGACTGGATCATAGCCATCGAGGAGATGTTCTCTTACTCTGGAGTTTCAACGGACTCGAGAGTAATGGTCACTGCCTACAAGCTCAAAGGTTTGGCAAAGAGTTGGTGGCTAAGGGAGAAGAAAAATTTGAAGGATGGTTGTTTCTTGGTAGCCTTCAAGGAGTTTTTGCTGAAGAAGTTTTTGTTGTCGGTCGAGCAAGACCGTTTGTTAAATGATTTCCTGCACTTAAAGCAGAGGAAGCTCACGGTGAGTAAGTATGAGGTTGTGTTTAGCAACCTGAGCCGGTTCGCCCCAAATTTAGTAGGTTCTGAAGACAACAGATTCAAGTGATTTCTGGGTGGTCTGAAGAATGACATACATCAGTTGGTAAGTGCTTATAGATTGGAGAGTTATGTTGAAGCAGTCAAAGCAGCTCTTACGGTTGAGGCAATCAATAATGCCAAGAACCGAGGACAATAAATGAGAAAGGATAAGAGGAAGACTTGTGAGAGTAAGAGTTCCTAGGAATCCTATGTTGCTTCGAGGAAGAGGGGCAAAGAAATATGCAGTTTCTGTGGCTAGCCAGGCCACCTGTTTGAGAAATGTTTCAAGAGGATTAGAGCTCAGAACCAGGAGCAGGTCCATGCGATCCAGGGTACTCCTAAGGGAGATTTGGTTTGTACTTCATGCAAACGGAAGGGGAATGATGCTGCCCACTGTTGCGATAAGGTTAGAGTCTGCTTTCAGTGCGGATAGAAATGTCACGTTAAGTTAAAGTGCCCGCAGTCTCAGCCTGCACTGCAGCCAGTTCTGCTTTGGGTCTTGCCACCGCCGCAGCCTGTAGACAAAGGGAAGGGAAAGCTGAACATGTTGTCTCTGTAGGAAGCCCAGACTTCTACCCAAGTGATTTCAGGATAGTTCCTAACCTATTTTATTTCTTTTTAGCTCATAGTTGTAGTTTCGATGTTGTTCAATTAGTTATGCAAGCTTTTTATAGGGAAATTTAAGGTAAAGAACCGTTGGGCGCGTGTCCTTTTTTATTCTGGTGCTACCCACTCGTTTGTGGTTAGGGATTTCATAGAGCGTTATGGTTTGGCTCTTGATCAGGTTGGTGACACGTTTTGTGTCAAGTTTCCTTCTGGTAATTCTATGATATCGGACCAAGGTATTCAGAGTTGTCTGATACTGTTAGGAGATTTTCTAGCAGTTGCTAATTTGAAGATGATATACTTGGAAGATTTTGATGTGATCTTGTGCAAGGATTGGTTGTCCAAATATGATGATGTTATCCAGCACAAATTTAAGCGCTTGGACTTCAAGATGGACAACGGTCAACCTAGGAGTATTTATGGATATCCGTGCCAAGTTTCTCCAGTTATTTCTGTGGTACGTGCTCGAAAGCTTTTAGGTTCCGGATGTTTTGCTTGTTTGGTTTCAGTTTTAGAAATCGTTGTTATTTTGCCGCCTGTAGAGGATATTACGGTGGTGCGTGAGTTTCTGGATGTTTTTCCAGCTAATCTTCCTAGTCTTCCGCTTGAGAGGGACGTGGAGTTTGTCATAGATCTGGAGCAGGGTGCCCATCCCATTGCTAAGGCACCGTATCGGATGGCCCCGTATGAGTTGGACGATTAGCGTACTCAGTTGAATGAGTATCTCCTGAATGGTTTTATTAGGTCGAGTTATTCGCCTTAGGGTCCTCCCATCTTGTTTGTAAAGAAAAAGGATGGATCAATGAGGCTGTGTATTGACTATAGAGAGCTGAATAAAGTCACCATCAAGAACAGTTATCCTTTACCAAGAATAGATGATTTGTTTGATCAACTACGTGGTAGAACAATATTTTCAAAGATTGACCTTCGTTCGGGCTACCACCAGTTAAGGATTCGTGAGACGGATATCCCACAGACAACTTTTCATTCCAGGCATGGACATTTTGAGTTTTTGGTAATGTCCTTTGGTTTGACCTATGCTCCCTATGCCTTTATGGATATGATGAACCGCGTGTTCAAGGATTTTATGAATCGTTTTATGGTCATGTTTATAGACGACGTTTTGGTGTATTCCCGCAGTGCAGATGAGCATGCCCAGCACTTGTGTTTAGTTTTGTCTACCTTGAGGGACCATAAGCTATTTGTTAAGCTGATCAAGTGTGAGTTTTGGTTGCCTCAGGTTTCGTTCTTGGGCCATGTCGTAAATAAAGATGGAATTTCAGTTGACCCTAAGAAGATAGCTATTGTTATGAATTGGAATAGGCCCACCACACCCAAGGATATAAGGAGCTTTCTAGGGTTGGCTGACTACAATAGAAGTTTTATAAAGGGTTTCTCCATGTTGTCTGTGCCACTAACTAAACTTATGCAGAAGAACGTAGCTTTTGTCTGGAGCGATAAGTACGAGGAGGCTTTTCAAGAATTAAAGAGGAGATTGTGCGCTACTCCGGTGTTGACCCTACCTACGGAAGGAATAAAATATGTTGTATATGTAGATGCATCGCATGTTGGACTTGGATGCATGTTGATGCAAGAAGGCAAGGAAATTGTGTATGCATCGAGATAGCTAAAGGTACATGAAAGTAACTATCCTACGCATGATCTAGAGTTCGCAGTAGTGATTTATGCCTTAAAGTTGTGGAGGCACTTGTTATATGGCGCATTATGCAAGATTTATACCGATCATAAAAGTTTAAAATACATTTTCACTCAAAGGGAGTTGAATCTGGGCCAACGAAGATGGTTAGAGTATGTTGTTGATTATGATGTTGAGATCCAGTATCATCCGGGCAAAGCCAATGTTGTAGTCGATGCCTTGAGTAGGAAGACAATTAAGATTTTTAACCTCTCTGTGGATTCTCTGGTAGAAGAATTTCTCTTGATGGGCATCTCTGTTGGGAGTTGTAACTCGTCAAGTAGTTTGGAGGTAGCTGAGCATTCATGGATTGCACTCACAAGACTGCATCAGATGGAAGATCCTGATTTGTTGCACCTTTACAAGAGAATTGAGAAAGGGGAGTTGCCAGATTTTTCGATCGATAACGCGGGTACCTTGAAGTACCACATCAGATTTTGTATCTCCAATATAGAAAGTATTCGAGTTAATTTGTGTAGTGAGGCTCATGGTTCCAGTGTTTCCTACCACCTAGGTTCAACTAAGATGTACAAAGAATTGAAGTAGATCGTTTGGTGGTTCGGAATGTAAGGTGATATAGCGAAGTTTGTTTCGGAATGTTTTATGTGCAAGCGAGTAAAGGCCAATCATGGAAGACCTGGTGGCAACCTAACACCCTCGGAAATTCCGAGTTGGAAGTGGGAGAGTATCTCAATGGATTTCATTACTGGTTTACCGAGATCTCCCCGAGGTCATGATTCAGTCTGGGTTATTGTTGATAGACTAAAGAAGTGTGCTCACTTCGTGCCTTTTAAGATTGATTACCCCATGAATAAGATAGCTGAGCTATATTTAGATGAAGTCATCAGATTATATGGAGTGCCAGTTAGTATTGTATCAGATTGAGACTCCAGGTTTACGTCTCGCTTTTGGAAGAGTTTACAAGAAGGTTTGGGTACCGATTTGAGGTATTCTATGGCCTATCATCCGCAAACAAACGGTCAAATGGAAAGAGTGAATAAGATCGTGGAGGATATGATCAGATGTTACATTTTGGACCACAAAAGAGCGTGGAATGATCCACTCAGATTGATGGAGTTTGCATACAATAATAGTTATTAAGAAAGTTTGAAGATGGCCCCGTTTGAGGACTTGTATGGGAGGTAGTGTAGAATTCCCTTGTTTTGGGCCGAGGTCAGTGTGAAACCATTGCTGGGTCCTGAAGCGTTAGAAGAAATGGATATTTCTGTGAAGCTTATTTGGGAAAAGCTTCGAATAGAGCAGGAACGATATGAGAAGAACGCCAATCGGTGTAGGTCTGATTTAGAATTTGTTGGAGGGGACTTGGTATTTCTCAAATTTTCCCCGATGTCTGGAGTTAACATGTTTGGTAAGAATCATAAGTTGGACCCAAGGTATGTGGGACCTTTTAAGGTTGTTGAGTGTATTGGTGTATCAGCTTATAGGCTGGATTTGCCAGCAAATTTTCCTTGTGTGCACTACGTGTTTCATGTGAGCCAGTTGCGGAAATGTGTGCTAGCGACTGATAGATTCTTAATGATGTGCCCCATTTGGAGCATAATATTTCCTATATTGAGATGTCTATCCACATTCTAGATACTCAAGATCGAGTGTTGCAGAGGAAAACTATACCAATAATTAAAGTTTTGTGGTGAAATTAAGACGTGGAAAGTGCCACTTGGGAGTTGGAGTCATCTATGAGGGAGTCTCATCCTCATCTGTTCTCCTAGTTTCTTACGGTATGTATTTCCCCTTCTATAATCTTTGATTATATTCTTTTTGTGGAATTTTTTGGTGCGTAAAGTTTCGGGACGAAACTTATTTTTAGGGGGAGTGGCTATAACGCCCCTGATTTTTTGATGTTTAGTTAATTCTTTTATTTAGCATATTTATGACATCAAGGCATTACGTTAACGCATGATTGGTGTGTGCCTTTGTTAGTGCGTGGGTTTTAGCTCTTGGGTTTTCTGTGTGTGGCTGGGTTTAGCCTGTTTGCAAGATTTCCTAGCGAGCCGGGTCTGTTTTGGTGACTCGGTGGAGCCTCTTTGGGAATGCTTTTGTTTTAGATTCGGGAGGTGTTTACCCGAGTTTGGTTCATCAAATCTTAATTTCGACTACGACGTTGGGTTCGTATAATCGGTATTTAGCTACGGTGCGATTTTTGTAGAATTCCGGGTAGGTTTGGTTTTCAGGTCGTTTTGACGTTTTATTTGATTAATTATGATATCCTATATTAAAATAATCGGATAAAGTAGTATAAATAGAAATCCATCATGTCAAAACCCTATTCATTGTATTCCTCGTGAAACTGTCGGCTTGTTGCGGAAGAACGAGAGCGGTGGAATTCCTAAGCTTTCGACCGCCGATTTTTGGAGCCTTGGTGCTCGATTTCATCTTTGGAGAGTGGATTCGAGTAGATCTTGCCTAGATCTACGTTTCTACGGTAATCTTTTCCAGTTTTTTGAATTTTTAGATGTCTAGGTATGTGGTTTTGACCCTCTTTCATCCTCAAAAGTTTCAGGTTTTGTTGCTTAAGCGTTCTTGCGGCCAGATCTGTGAGGTGGGGCTTTGCTTGGCAGGATTTTGTGTGATTTGAGGCAAGTGGTGATTTTCCCCTTGCATGTTCTTCTTTTTTTCTTTTGTTTTCTTATTATCCTCCCAGTACAGTAGGATCAAATTAGGGTAGGAATCCCTCCATATCAAAAAAATGATTTTTCTATAGATCATGAGGCAAGTGGTGTTCACACCCTTGCCGAGCCTTTTTTCCCCCTTCTGTTTTCTGTAGATCTTGAGGCAAGTGGTGTTTACACCCTTTCCAAGCCTTTTCCCCTTCTGTTTTCAGTAGATATTGAGGCAAGTGGTGTTTACACCCTTGCCGAGCCTTTTCCCCTTTGGTTTCCTATTCTGGTAGGCCATATGACTCTTAGCATGGCTGTAAAATCATCCTTTATCTAGGTTAGATATAATTAGAAGTTGTTAGTATAAGAATGTTGGGATGATAACCCTCTGGCAGGTTTCTATCTAAAAAACTTTGAGTGTAATCTTAGTGTAGAAGTTCAGTTTTTAGCCAAAGTATAAAAGCGTTGAGTGTGTTGAATGCACTCAACGCCTTGCTGAGAAGTCTGGGAAACTAAGTTAAAAAGCATCGACAGCATCGACAGCGTCGAGTGAGCTTAACTCACTCGATGCCGTCACTTTAATAGGCAAGTGAAGTATGTTAGCGCCGACAGCGTTGAGTGAGTTGAACTCACTCAACGCCATCTCTTAAATCTGTGTATATAAGTATAAAAGCATCAGCAGTGTACTCAATGTCGTCTCTTATGTCTGTTAAATCCAAGTAGAAAGCATTGACAGCGTTGAGTGAGTTGAACTCACTCAACGCCGTCGCTTTAACTCTATAATCTAAGTATTATAGCATTGTCAGTCTTGAGTGAGCTGAACTCACTCAACGTCATCATCTGTTTTTGGCAGCTAAGTGGTAAAGCGTTGAGTGAGCTGAACTCACTCAACGTCATTTCCTATTATTGCTGCTGTGTTTAAGCGTTGAGTGTGCGGAGTTATGGCGTCGAGTGCGTTGACTGCACTCGACGCGGCGTCGAGTGTACTCAACACTTTTCCCTTAGATTTGTATCCTTTCACCGATTTGATGTATATCTCTAAAGGCTTAGTTTTGCCAAGTTAGAATTGTCGAGTTTCTGCTGAATTTTTCAAGTTTGGGTTTTATGGGTATTTGGGATATCGGGTTTGGTTTGGTTGGCTTAGTTTCATGAATCATTACACTCGGGCATGTTTGGGTCTTGTTTTTGGGTTGTTGAGTTGTGTTGCATCAGATGGCCACCACCACAGACCCATTTTTGAGACGTTTGGGTCTGTTAGTTCGGGTTTGACCGGTTGGTCCCAACTCAGATCCGGTTGCGTTACAGTGTTAATGATTCACGTATTTATTGAGCCTTGTCTCATTTTTGTTTCCTATGGGATTAAACTTATGTTATTTCTGCCTATTCTCGCAGATGCTCTCGGAGTATAACTTCGTTTGCACTTGGTGCAAATTTCATTACCTTTTAACTTTATAAGTTAACTCTTTTGTTCTTAGGCACTATTTGTTTAGGCGTTTCGCAATTCTATTTAGGGCAGACGCCGCTGGAAGGAGGGTAAACAAATGAACCTCTGGCGGCGTTTGCTCCGTTTCCACCCGCCGGCCTTGAGAAACGCCCCAAAAAGCTCCGTTTGGAGCAGCCACCTCCCCCCTCCGGTTTGAACTCTCTGTTTCCACCCGCCGGATCGACCCACCACCGCTAAAACAAATGAAGCCTTAATCTCTTGTTAGTTTGTTGTGTTTTGACAAATATTCGGGTTTGGATTAGTAATCTTGCTACTCCGTTGGATATTGATAGTTTTGTTTGCCACTTGTATATTTTTCCTGCTGAGGTGTTCTTTCTTTGAATGCCTCAGGTTTAGGGCAGTAGTCAGTTGAGCGGCTAGGTTTTGGGGTTTGCTAGTGGACTGCAGTGTTACTGAGGTTTCCTCTACCTTGAGAGGTAGTTCTTTGTTGTTTCTTGTTAGTACAAACACACATACTGACCAGTGGGTTCGTGTCTGTTTTTTTACGCCCACTGGTGGTTTTCTTTTGAATTGTTGAATACTTTGCTAAGCTGCTAGTTTTCCTTTTGTGGTTATTTTTACTTACTCTCTGGGAATGTTTTATGCTAGGTTGCATGTTAGGTATTTTCACTTATAAAAGCATTACTACTAGTAATTCATACATCTCATCTTTTTAAAACTAAAATACTATTGTTTTAGCTAACATAAAGACTTTTCATACTTATAATAAATCTAGAGTCTTGCCTTGCATGAGTTGTCCTTTGGGGATGTTTATACTCATGTAGGATGTTAATCAACATAACCAAACTATTTTTCGCAACATATAACTATACTTTTACTCATGGAGTAGTTGATCCACTGTGCTGAGTGATACGGCCATCCAATTTTAACTGGTTTTTACTTAATAAATTATAGATTTCATATAAACTGTAGAGTATAGAGTTTTGCCTGAGCGCCTGCAGTTATCCCCTGCACGGCGTGTCATCACGGTGCGTATTTTCTCTTACTCTGATATAACTTAAATGTTGAGAAAATACTGGTTGTGACAAAGACCGACACCAAAAGTTAAAATCAAATTGTAACACCTTCATCCATCACAAAGAATATAACAGAAGGTCCGGTCGGAGTCTCACGCCATATTCCACAGACAGTCAGTGGAGTTACGGATTGAAATCAAATTATACATGTGTCCTAACTCAGAGTTAAATTCTAATGGAAGCTTTTAGGTAAAAGAACCCAACACCAGGAATTTCCACCAATTAGTGGGGGACTTCGTGCAACTACGCCAAATTAAGGACTTCACATATCCAAGAAGGAAGATCATTACGCTTGTAGATCTTCTTGGAGCCATGAACGCAAACTTGATCCGGATGGAAACGACCGCAATGCTTTCCTCTCCAAGGATCTAGCTTTGGCTTGCAAATCCAACCACAAGAACGCCTTCACAGCTTCCCTTTAAGGCTGGATCAACCTTGCTCGTGCTCTCCTATCCTTCTCCTTCTTATAAGATCCAAGAGAGGGAGAGAGAGAAAGAGAGAAATGAGAAAGAATTCTCATCTCAAGCTTTTATCATAAAACTACCGTCAGACGATAACTTGTTATAGTTGCGTGGTAGCTCAGACGGTAGACATTTAGCCCAATTGGCATCATTCTAGCGCTCAAAGACTGCATCAACCTTATCTGACATGTAGCACACTACCGCCAGCATTACCTCTACCGTTGGGCGTTACGATCTAGAGACAATGATCGAATTAATTCATTGGCTACAGTCACGCAGTAGCTCATTACCGCCGAGCGGTACCTTTTAGAGACGCTGGTCTTTTAAATTAGCTCGATACCGCCAGCGCTAGCTCTACTTCCTGGCGGTAACCTCCAGTGACCAACTTCCTGTTGTTTTCAGGAAATTTTGGGCATTATATAATTGACTAGTACAAATCAGATTATGTTGAAGACTTTCAACATAAGCTAGTTTAACAAAGGTGATACATCAATTTTGATCATACCATAACCTTTGGTCTGACCATAATTGGAATCACCAAACACTACCTCGGGATAATTTTTGGACTTGAATATAATCAACATTTCTTTTAGTCCAGTCATATATTTATAGCATCCATTGTCAAAATACCAATGCTGATTTGTGATAAGACAGCCTTTTTCCTAGATATAAGATTAAACATTAGTTGGGATCCAGGTTAGCTTGGACTCATTACTTCTTTTTCCATTATAAGGTGTAATGAAAATATATGATGACTTTTCATAATACTCTTTGGGATAAAAGAGTGTTGGTCTATTAAACTAATAACTTCCAGTTTTATGTCCTTTAATAAATCAATCTTGACAAACATTCTTTACAGAGTTATTATTATAAGAATAATTATTTTTTAGGGATATTCATCGAGTTGAAGTCGACGCAATATTTGGAATGTGTCGATTTGAAGTCGATGTTTCACAAGAGTTGCGTTGATATGAAGTCGATGCATGTTCCTGACTTATTTAATCTACCAATTTTTATTTCTAATTTATTTTTTGTTAATCGTATACAAAACTTTTTCCTTTGAATTTAATCTTATCATTATTAAAACTTGTTGCTCTTTCTAAATAGTCATTATAAATTATTTTGGATGGTACTTACTTTGCTTCGATAAATGGTATAGAATTTTTTCAAGCAGGTTTATTATTAATTATTACTATTCTGTGAGCTTTTGCTCCTAAACCCAAATGATCGAACCTTTTCTTAAGGTCTTTAGTAATGTTCTTAAGTTGATGACTCCTTCCATTCAAGGAGTCTTCAGAGACTTTTGCATTTGCTAATTCTTTTTTTAATAAAGAGTTTTCTTTTGTTAACTTACTTATGTATTCCTTCAGGCTATCTACCTCGATTTTTAAAAACTTATTCTTTTCTATTTGTTCATTATCATCACGACAATCTTCATATAATTTCAATTTATCGCTTAATAATTTAATTTCATTTTATAATTATAATTGATCTATACAGAAATCTCTAAAGCATACTGTTGGGAATATTTCCCTTCAATGTTCCCTGAATTTGAAGAGGCATCACCATCAATACTAAGAGCATAATTGTGTATGATGTATGTTCAAGTTTTATGTGTGCAAGATGTTCATTGTCACAATGATTAGACAGGTTGTCCAAGTGACAGTGACAGGTGGACATAAGTAAGAATGTTGGAAAGACATAAATTTGTCTAAATCCACAGGCATTGAGTGAAAGCAGTTCACTCAACGCCAGATGTCAACAAGCTTCAATCAAAGCCTCAGAAGATGTAGACAGAAAATCCATCTAAGTCCAAATGTATTGAGTGAGGAGAGTTCACTCAATGCCAACTCGACAGAAAAATCAACTAAGTACAAAAGCATTGAGTGAAGGCAGTTCACTCAATGCCTAAAGAAGAAAGCATTGACAGAACTGAGTGATGTCAAAGTTTCAGAAGAAGTAGACAAAAATTCTATCTAAGTCCAGAAGTGTTAAGTAAAGGTTGTTCACTCAACACCAGCTCAATAAGAAATCCTACTAAGTATAGAAGCGTTGATTAAAGGTTGTTCATGACAGGAAAGTCAAGTATACGTTGAATGATGAAGGCTCACTTGATGCACTTAACGCCTATCAAAAGAAAGTTTATCTATGGAGAAAAGTGTTGAGTGAAGGTCGTTCACTCAACGGATCCTCAACAGAGATATTGGTTAAGTCCAAATTCGTCGAGTAACAAATATACACTCGACGCGTAATGGTACATAAAATTGGCTGTGTGTTTTGGCACTGAGTGAAGGCTATTCACTCAACTCCTATGATGAATTGTCTGATATCGGCTAAGTCCACAGATGTTGAGGTCAGCAAAATTAAAAATTGCTGTGGGAACTCTACAGTACACGACAAACGGTGATGCATGCCTACTGTAGGAAATTTATTGATAAAGCAAAGTTGTAGCCAACAACTAATGCTGGTCCCGAGGCTCAAGGAGTTGTTGGACGGAGGAAGATAAAAAGTAACAGATCAAAAAATAGAAGACAACTTTTGGAGTAACTTTTGGATAAGCTTCGGACTTCATCTTCTTCTTTTCGGCATTGTTGTAGAGCCGAAAGAACAAAGTTCAACCTTCTGATCTAAGAGTTCAAGCAAGTTAGTTGTTGTCATTCTCACCTTCAACAGCAAGTTCAGAAAAACTTCTCTGAGAAAGAAGAAGCAGCAAGGCCAAACCCTAGCTGCAGCTGATCTGGAAGTTGATAGAAGACAGTTGTCATTCTCACCTGGAACAACAAGTTCAGAGAAACTCTTTGAGAAAGGAGCGGCAAGGGCTAATCCTAGATGTGGCCACTTCACAGTTCTAGGTGATCATTTCTGAAGAACATTTTCTTGAAGTTGTGAAGAAGAAAGTTGAACTGAGTTTTCTGAGGATAGAAGGAAGAAAGCGTAGAGAACATTTCTCTGGGATCAGATTATCATCAACAAACCTTTCTCTCTGTAGGATCATTTGGATCTAGGTGTAAGCCTATTTATAAAGGCTGGGTGTAGGATCTTTTATAAATCTGAGGTAGTATCCCTGTTTGGATCTGATATAGGGCATGTGAGCTTGAGATATAGAACTTATGCTCAAGTCTGAGGTAGGATGCTGGACTATATATGAGTTGTAGGGCAGCTTCCCTGAGGTAGGATCTGTTTCAGATCTGAGTATGAGGGTATTACTCTCTGAGTTGTAGGGCTATCCTCCTAGTCTGAGTGTAGGACTATTAACTTAGTCTGAGATAGGTGATCTTTAGATCACTGAGCTATAGGAGCAAATCTTGCTCTGAGTTATACGGTCTTGTGCATGAGATATGTCCTGGAGGAGACTGAGAGTTCCTGAGGGATCTGTGTTGTAATCACTTTGGAGCCGAGTTTGGAGAAGTGTCTTGTGTAACACGCTATTAGAAAGGTGGGAGGGACAGTGGATGTACCAATAATTTGGGGAACCACTATAAATCTTATGTGTGTTGTAGTTGATTATCTTGAAAGCTAACTTAATCAAACTCACAATGCACTAAAGTAAGGAAAAAGTCTTAAAAGAGTGAAAAACCTATTTACCCCCCCCCCCCTTCTTTCTAGGAGTTTAGCTACTCTTGAAACTAAAGACTTTCAAGTTATATTACATGAAAGTTACTCAAAAAGAACTTAACAGTCTGAGTTGATCTCCAAGAGTAGCACAAGTAAATCCTTATGGGTCCAGGAGAGAATCATAAGGAGCTGGGTTCCATGAAGCTTCCATTCTGCAGGAAGGAGAGAGTTGGGTAGTTTATGGAAGCATCTGACCTAAGAATCTTTATAACTATTCAAGAGTGACCCTTCATCCTAATGAAGATCTCAGTTCTGGATGAAACTGTCCAGACACCTAAGAAGTATTCAGAGATGAACAAGGATGTGGTCATATTGGCTACAATGGACAAAAGGGCACATAACATAATAGTGAGTGTCATAGATGATTCTACTTTCTATAACCTTGTCCACTGCAGAACATCCAAGGAAATGTGGGATACACTATTGGTATATATGGAAGGCACTGAAGAGGTCATGGACGATAGGAAATCTTTGCTTAATAAAGAGTATGAAACCTTCAGGCAGACCAGGAAAGATAGCAAGGGGTTCAGTCTGCAGTTCTGGAAAATTTTTGGGTTTCTGGCAGAAGGCACACGGCCTGCGACACGGGCGTGTCGCCGGGCGTGTTGAGGCCGTGTCGACACTCGTCCCAAGTGTCGACACTTTTGCTCGACAAAGTGTCGAGAGTGAGGCACACGGCCTGCGACACGGGCGTGTCGCAGGGCGTGTCGAGGCCGTGTCGACACTCAGCCCAAGTGTCGACACTTTTGCTCGACAAAGTGTCGAGAGTGTGGCACACGGCCTACGACACGGGCGTGTCGCAGGGCGTGTCGAGGCCGTGTCGACACTCGTCCCAAGTGTCGACACTTTTGCTCGACAAGGTGTCGATACTGGGGCACACGGCCTGTGACACGGGCGTGTTACAGGGCATGTCCCGCTTGGTCGACGATCTTCGCTCGACGTTTTTCCGCGGTGTCGACACAAAGCCTGTCGACGGGTGTCGAGACTTGGCACACGGCTTGGGACACGGGTGTGTCCCAGGCCGTGTCAGCTCTCGGGTTGGTTTCGGGGCCGTGTTGTTGGAGGCACACGGCCGTGTCACTGGGGACACGGGCATGTCGGGTTGAACACGGGCGTGTCGGATGCCCGTGTGAAATTCCAGGCGCGTCGATTTGAGACGGCGAATGAGGCACACGGCCCTGGACACGGGCGTGTGCCAGACCATGTTCGGCCCAGATCTTCTGTTTTCCAGGCGAATCGCGACCATTCTTTTTCTGGTTTTGGGATCTAACGGTTCAGGCCATCTCTTGGGAAGTTAAGTCCGAATTTAGGGTTGGAAACCCTCATTGTTTTCCAAGTCTTCTCTTTCTAAGTTCTTGAGAAAAGCTAGAGCAAGGAGGAAGAAGAAGAAGGTCTTGGGTTGTAGGAAGGGTTTCGGAGCTCCAAATCGCGAACCGAGTCCGGATCCGTGAATCTTAGATCGTTGCGAAGATTTCCATCCGGCTATTTTGCCATGGCAAGGAAGAGGAGTCGGAAGGTAACGACATCTCTCCTCTCGGTCCTTAGGAGGCATGTACTAGCATCATTTATTTTCTTTCTCTCTAATTTTTGGGCACCAAACTCTCAAATGAGAGGGGTTTTGGTTTGCCAAGGTTCAAGAGGAACCTCCGGGTTGATTGAGTCCGTCCCCAGCATATTTTTGCATTAGAGATCCGCTTCGCTAGTGGATTAGGCATGGTGGGTGAAGCCGTGGTCGCGACCGTTCGTCCGACTCGGTTATGTTGCATACGAACTTAGGGATTCGTAGAGATTTCCGTTGCGGCAAGATGCCGTTTGTGTTGTGGTGATGATTGTCTCGTTTGCTTGAAAAGGTACGTGTAGTCGAACCCGGACAAGGTTAGCTCCTCGTGGCGGTAGATGGTTTCCTTGAGGGACAAGGTTAGCTCTGTATGAGTTGGAGATGGTTTCCTTGGTGGACAAGGTTAGCTCCGCACGAGTTGGAGATGGTTTCCTTGGTGCGCGGGAACGCTGCAGTACAAAGAGGGATTACGATGTATTTAGTCTTGGTTTGTGTTGTGCCAAGGCGTGGCTATGTCTCCGTGGTCGGCTGGCTATCCCGTGACATGTGCGTCATGTGTGGAGAGTGTCCCGGCGAGACTAGTCCCCTTCTGTGAGACTGACGAGAATGCCAAGCTTGGGGCCAGCCCGGGCAAAGAGGCCACGAGCGGGTGGGGTCCAGCAAGGCTTCTTAGAATCGGTCGGTCTGTGTTTGTTGGAATCCTAGCATAAGACGTCAGAGCTTGCAGGCAAGCCCGGGGCTAAGCCCACGAGCGGGTGGGGCCTTGGCAAGAATTCCTTGTGGCGGCCTGTGCGCCGTTTGAGGGAGAGGTGTCTCCCTTAGTGTTTGCGGCTTTATGCCAATGGGGAAATGTGAGTACCCAATTGATATGATGTTGTGCTAGATGCATACGCAGTAGGGTACCCTGGGTGAAGCACGGGTGTTACATTCATGTTGCATAGTAGGCCCTTTTCTTTATATGCTCAACCAATAGAGAACATGTTTGATGATTGAGAAATCCAAGCCTGTTTTAGTGTTCTTCTGTTTATAGCTATCTTTATTGCATATGAAGTGCTAACTTGCAGGTTGGAGGGTTCCCCGGGGTCCGTTAGGGGCGGCCGGGAGGAGATGTGTTGTTACACAGTTTGAGGTCAGCCTTTGCTGGCCCACGTTACTAATAATTTTTACAGGGCAAGGATCGCATGCAGGAGCTAGCACGCCGGCCAAAAAGGCCTAAGCCCATGAAGTGTTTTTCCCTCTTTTGTAGCACTACATTGATGATGATGTTTGTTTGAGACTCTTTTGTCTGGCTTGCATGCCGAGGTAGACTAGGAGTGCTGAGCACATTCATGATTGATATTTTTTGTCTCTTTTGGACACTTGATGTTAGGCCTTAAGGCCATTTGTTTTACTTTTTAGTGGTGGATAACCTCTAGTCCTGTTTATTTCCGTTGTTTTGTGCAAGTGTTTTGAGTTTGGGTAGTTATATCAACTTATAATACTAAAGCTGTGGCGTTCGTATGCTATGGGGCCCCGGTCGGACCCATATTATACGTCCACTACAAGGGAGGTGTTACAATTTGGTATCAGAGGGAGGTTTGATTCAAGGTTAGTGTGTAGAGAGGTTATCCACATAAGAGTAACGCGGGACCGTGAGTGTCCTTATGTTTTAGTCTTGAGATTAGAGACTAATCCCTTATTTCTTGTTTTCCTGAAGAGTGCAAGCAACGAGGCGGGCACTTCAAGAGCAAGGGATGATCTCTCGGTGAGCAGTGCTACTGCTCCAGGCCTTTTGGGCACGGGTGTAAACCCGGCCGACTTCTGTCGTATGCTTGCAGAAGCGATGGTGGCAGCCCAAGCGGCGGCTGCAGCCCAGGTAGCAACCCGTGCTACACCGGACACGGCGACGGCCGTGCCAGGCGGAGAAGCCAGGCGAGTGGAGCCTTTGGCAGAAAGGGTGGTGGTAGGACATGGAGACCGACACATAAAGTATTTCCTGAGTTTCCATCCCCCGTCCTTCAAGGGTGTTGGAACGCCAACGGATGCGGAGGATTGGTGGGTTCGTATTCAAGAACTGTTAAGGGCGGCAGAGACGCCAGAGGAAAAGAAAGCTGAGTATGCGGCGTTCATGTTGGAAGGAGACGCCAAATTGTGGTGGGTGAGTCATAGAGGCCGCCTGTTCCCGGGACGCACCCCATCAGTGGAAGAGTTTGGGGACGCTTTTCTTAAGAGGTATATCCCAGTTTCAACACGGTTGGCCATGCAGAGGCAGTTTCTGCATCTAATGCAGCGAGACAAGACAGTGGATGAGTACGTGCAAGAGTTCACCCGTTTGGGTCGTTATGCGGGAACGACAATGGCGGATGATGTAGAGAGGGATAACCTCTTCTACCAAGGGTTGAGGGAAAATCTGAGACAACCCCTCATCTCCATGAAGAGGGCGGGATTTAATGAGCTAGTTGAAGCCGCCAGGAGTTTGGAGAATGATCTGGAGCGAACCCAGCGTCGAAAGGGTTTTACTCCCAAGCACGGGGAAGGGAAGCCCTCCCAATCTCATGTAAAGTCTGATGGGAGCATGTGGAGGAGGATGCCTCACACTTCCAGGTCGGGTGAGAGGAGCACGTGGACGCCTGGGGGTTCTCACTCTAGGGGACCGCCGACGTGTTACAACTGCGGGAAGGTTGGGCACATAGCCCGTGCTTGTCAGCAAGGGGGAGCGGGGCAAGAGTCAAAGCAGGAGCAGTCTGTGCGCTCGGGCCCCAGTGCTGCAGAGAAAGGAAAGATGGCGGAGTCGAGCGCTTCTCGGTTCCAACCGGTGCAACCAAGGGCTTACAACCTTGGACAGCAAGAAGCGATCCGCCAAACCGACGTGGTGACAGGTATGAAGAAAATTTAAGTTTGCATGTGTGCTTCATACTTTTAGACCCCCCCTTTTTCGTGTGTTGTCTTGTTGTAGGCTTCGTGTAAGTTTCTGGATACCCCGCTAGGGTATTGTTCGATACGGGAGCATCGCACTCCTTTCTTGCGGAGAGCTTCGTCCGAAGGGTAGGAGTCGAGTCTTTCTTGGCGGACGCGGAACTGAAAGTGCGCATGCCCAATGGGTCATCTATGACCACCGGGGCTAGAGGGCACATCTGTTGGGAGCTAGACGGAGTTGACTTCGTTTTGGAAGCCGGAGTGTTGCCGTTAGTGGAGTTCGATGTCATTTTGGGCATGGACTGGCTTGCAGAGCAGCGCGCCAGCATTGATTGTTTGTCCAAGGTAGTGACCCTAAAGAGTAAGGGGCAATCAGAAGTCAAATTTGTGGGCCTTTGTGGGTAGCCCATTCCCTAATTACGGCCATGCAAATGATGCGGGCGGTTAACCAGGGAGGTGTGGCGCTGGTAGCGTTGTTGGAGGTTCGTCTCTCCCAGCTATCTTTTGAGGAAGTGCCTATGGTGGCAGAGTTCAGGGATGTGTTCCCGGATGAACTTCCTGGAGCGCCTCCTCGGCGGGAGATCGACTGTTCGATCGAGTTAGTGCCGGAGGCTAGACCGGTGTCGCGTCCTCCTTTTAGGATGGCACCAAAGGAGTTGGCGGAACTTAAGGTACAGTTACAGGAACTGTTGGAGCAGGGGTATATTAGGCCCAGTTCCTCACCGTGGAGCGCGCCGGTGTTGTTTGTAAAGAATAAAGACGGTAGCATGCGCTTGTGCATAGACTACCGAGAGCTGAATAAATTGACCGTCAAGAATAAGTATATGATCCCTCGGATACTTGATTTGTTCGACCAATTGGTGGGGTCAGTGGTATATTCGAAGTTGGACTTGAAGTCAGGCTACTAACAGCTGCGAATTCGAGATGAGAACATACCCAAAACTGCCTTTGGCACAAGGTATGGACACTTTGAGTTTACGGTGATGTCGTTCGGGTTGACGAACGCACCATCGGTGTTCATGGATCTGATGAATCGAGTATTTCGGGATTACTTGGATTCGTTTGTGGTTGTCTTCATTGATGACATCTTAGTGTACTCCAAGTCGGAAGTGGAGCATGAGACCCACTTGAGAGTGGTCCTGCAAGTGTTGAGGGAGAACCAACTATTTGCAAAGTTCTCAAACTGCGAGTTCTGGTTAGCCAAGGTGGCGTTTTTGGGCCACGTGATTAGTGGTGATGGGGTGGCAGTGGATCCAGCAAAAGTGGAGGCCATCAGATATTGGCCGGTGTTGAGTACTGTGGCGGAAGTCCGAAGTTTTCTTAGACTAGCCGGGTATTATAGGAGATTCGTGGAGAATTTCTCGAAGATAGCTCTACCCCTCACCTCACTCACTCGTAAAGACCATAAGTTTGTGTGGACCCAAGAGTGTAGTCAAGCATTCGAGGCCCTGAAGGAGAGGCTTATGATGGCTCCAATCCTGAGTTTACCGCAAGGGACCGATGGATTTCAGATTTTCAGTGATGCATCGGGATGCTGTTTGGGTTGCGTGTTGGTGCAACATGGCAAGGTGATAGCTTTTGGGTCTAGACAGCTGAAACCTCATGAGAGGAATTACCCCGTCCATGACTTGGAGTTGGCGGCGGTAATCTTCGCGTTGAAAATATGGCGACACTATGTGTATGGCGCAAGGGTGGAGATCTTCACGGACCATAAAAGCCTGAAGTATCTCTTAGATCAGAAGGACTTGAACATGCGGCAACGCAGATGGGTTGAGTTTCTTGGAGACTACGAAGTGGCAATTCAGTATACGCCGGGTAAAGCCATTGTGGTGGCGGACGCGTTGAGTAGAAAGTACTCGGGGCAAGGGAATTGGATCGAAGCTCATGATGAGCGGTTGGTACGGGAATGGGAGTCCCTTGGATTGGAATGTGTTGCGATAGGCGAGTCTAGCGTGGCTCGGTTGAACTGGATTGAAGTGCAAAACGACTTGTCCGATCGTATTCGGGAAGCGACTCGATTGGATGTGGAGTTTCAACCTTTTGTGTTGGAGGCTCAAAAGGGCGAGAGCAGCACCTGGGAGATGATTGGGGGAATCTTGAGAAAGGATGGAAGGGTTTGTGTACCGCAGTTTGGCAATCTCCGTGAGGAGTTGATGTTTGAGGCTCATTTCTCAAAGTACTCCATTCACCCGGGCAGTACAAAGATGTACTTGGATATGAAGAAATCCTTTTGGTGGCTGGGGTTGAAGCGAGATGTAGCTTTGTATGTGAGTCGTTGCCAAACATGTGCCTTGGTGAAGGCCGAATGTCAGAAACCGGGCGGGTTCCTGAAGCCCCTTCCAATTCCTGAGTGGAAATTTGAGGACATCTCCATGGACTTTGTGCATGGTTTGCCTAGATCGCAACATGGTAATGATGCTATTTGGGTGATCGTGGATCGCCTAACCAAGGTGGCTCACTTCATCCCAAATCGGAAAGAGGACAGCGTGGAGAAGCTGGTGGAGTTGTATGTTCGCAACATTATGCGACTGCACGGAGTTCCTAAGAGCATAGTCAGTGATCGAGATGGACGGTTTACGTCTAAGGACTGGAGATTGGTTCAGAAGAGCTTGGGCATGAAGCTAAAGTTCAGTACGGCGTTCCATCCTCAAACTGATGGGCAAACAGAGAGAACGAACCGTACTATTGAAGATATGTTGAGAATGTTCGTTCTTGATTTCGGCAAGAGGTGGTAGGATCACCTCTTCATGGTAGAATTTGCATACAACAATAGTTTCCAAGCAAGCATAAGAATGGCGCCATACGAAGCTTTATATGGGAGGCGGTGTCGAACGCCAATGTCTTGGGCAGAGGCGGGAGACACCAAACTGTTGGGAAAGGATGCGGTGGTTGACGCTTGTGAGTTGGTACGGACCATCCAAGAGCGTATGAAGGTGGCGCAAGACAGGCAAGCAAAATATTTTAATGCTCGTCACCAGAAGGTGGAATTTGCAGTTGGTGATTGGGTTTATCTGAAGGTCAAGCCGTTCAAAGGCGTCTCACGGATTCACCGACTCAAGAAGTTGAGTCCAAGGTTTTTGGGGCCTTTTGAAATTGTTGAGCGGGTAGGAGAAGCAGCTTATCGGTTGACGTTGTCCGCAGATTTGAGTGGATTACATGACGTCCTCCACGTCTCTGTTTTGAGGAAAGCTGTGGTGGAGGCTAGCATAATGATTGAGCCGGCATCGGTGCCGATTGAGGAAGACTTGAGGACGCGAGTCCTTCCAATTGTTATAGAGGATTCAGAGACTCGGCAGTTGCGGAATAAAGAAGTCAAACTCGTAAAAGTTCGATGGGACAACTGTGGTTATGAGGAGTTCTCTTGGGAACGAGAACAGGCCATGTTAGAAGATTATCCAGAACTCTTCATGTCAGGTACAATTTAAGTTTTGTGCCCTTTTGTTTTGAAATTTCGGGACAAAATTCTGTTAAGTGGGGGAGAGTTGTAACACCCCAGTTTTGCAAGGGGTTCAGTCTGCAGTTCTGGAAAATTTTTGTGTTTCTGGCAGAAGGCACACGGCCTGCGACACGGGCGTGTCGTAGGGCGTGTCGAGGCTGTGTCGACACTCGGCCCAAGTGTCGACACTTTTGCTCGACAAAGTGTCGAGAGTGAGGCACACGGCCTGCGACACGGGCGTGTCGCAGGGCGTGTCGAGACCGTGTCGACACTCGGCCAAAGTGTCGACACTTTTGCTCGACAAAGTGTCGACAGTGTGGCACACGGCCTGCGACACGGGCGTGTCGCAGGGCGTGTCGAGGCCGTGTCGACACTCGTCCTAAGTGTCGACACTTTTGCTCGACAAGGTGTCGAGACTGGGGCACACGGCCTGTGACACGGGCGTGTTACAGGGTGTGTCCCGCTTGGTCGACGATCTTCGCTCGACGTTTTTCCGCGGTATCGACACAAAGCCTGTCGACGGGTGTCGAGACTTGGCACACGGCTTGGGACACGGGCGTGTCCCAGGCCGTGTCAGCTCTCGGGTTGGTTTTGGGGCCGTGTTGTTGGAGGCACACGGCCGGCCACACGGCCGTGTCACTGGGGACACGGGCGTGTCGGGTTGAACACGGGCGTGTCGGATGCCCGTGTGCGATTCCAGGCGCGTCAATTTGAGACGGCGAATGAGGCACACGGCCCTGGACACGGGCGTGTGTCAGGCCGTGTTCGGCCCAGATCTTCTGTTTTCCAGGCGAATCGCGGCCATTCTTTTTCTGGTTTTGGGATCTAACGGTTCAGGCCATCTCTTGGGAAGTTAAGTCTGAATTTAGGGTTGGAAACCCTCATTGTTTTCCAAGTCTTCTCTTTCTAAGTTCTTGAGAAAAGCTAGAGCAAGGAGGAAGAAGAAGAAGGTCTTGGGCTGTAGGAAGGGTTTCGGAGCTCCAAATCGCGAACCGAGTCCGGATCCGTGAAGCTTAGATCATTGCGAAGATTTCCATCCGGCTATTTTGCCATGGCAAGGAAGAGGAGTCGGAAGGTAACGACATCTCTCCTCTCGGTCCTTAGGAGGCATGTACTAGCATCATTTATTTTCTTTCTCTCTAATTTTTGGGCACCAAACTCTCAAATGAGAGGGGTTTTGGTTTGCCAAGGTTCAAGAGGAACCTCCGGGTTGATTGAGTCCGTCCCCAGCATATTTTTGCATTAGAGATCCGCTTCGCTAGTGGATTAGGCATGGTGGGTGAAGCCATGGTCGCGACCGTTAGTCCGACTCGGTGATGTTGCATACGAACTTAGGGATTCGTAGAGATTTCCGTTGCGGCAAGATGCCGTTTGTGTTGTGGTGATGATTGTCTCGTTTGCTTGAAAAGGTACGTGTAGTCGAACCCGGACAAGGTTAGCTCCTCGTGGCGGTAGATGGTTTCCTTGAGGGACAAGGTTAGCTCTGTATGAGTTGGAGATGGTTTCCTTGGTGGACAAGGTTAGCTTCGCATGAGTTGGAGATGGTTTCCTTGGTGCGCGGGAACGCTGCAGTATAAAGAGGGATTACGATGTATTTAGTCTTGGTTTGTGTTGTGCCAAGGCATGGCTATGTCTTCGTGGTCGGCTGGCTATCCCGTGACATGTGCGTCATGTGTGGAGAGTGTCCCGGCGAGACTAGTCCCCTTCTGTGAGACTGACGAGAATGTCAAGCTTAGGGCAAGCCCGGGCAAAGAGGCCACGAGCGGGTGGGGTCCAGCAAGGCTTCTTAGAATCGGTCGGTCTGTGTTTGTTGGAATCCTGGCATGAGACGTCAGAGCTTGCAGGCAAGCCCGGGGCTAAGCCCACGAGCGGGTGGGGCCTTGGCAAGAATTCCTTGTGGCGGCCTGTGCGCCGTTTGAGGGAGAGGTGTCTCCCTTAGTGTTTGTGGCTTTATGCCAATGGGGAAATGTGAGTACCCAATTGATATGATGTTGTGCTAGATGCATACGCAGTAGGGTACCCTGGGTGAAGCCCGGGTGTTGCATTCATATTGCATAGTAGGCCCTTTTCTTTATATGCTCAACCAATAGAGAACATGTTTGATGATTGAGACATCCAAGCCTGTTTTAGTGTTCTTCTGTTTATAGCTATCTTTATTGCATATGAAGTGCTGACTTGCAGGTTGGAGGGTTCCCCGGGGTCCGTTAGGGGCGGCCGGGAGGAGATGTGTTGTTACACAGTTTGAGGTCAGCCTTTGCTGTCCCACGTTACTAATAATTTTTACAGGGCAAGGATCGCATGCAGGAGCTAGCACGCCGGCCAAAAAGGCCTAAGCCCATGAAGTGTTTTTCCCTCTTTTGTAGCACTACACTGATGATGATGTTTGTTTGAGACTCTTTTGTCCGGCTTGCATGCCGAGGTAGACTAGGAGTGCTGAGCACATTCATGATTGATATTTTATGTCTCTTTTGGACACTTGATGTTAGGCCTTAAGGCCATTTGTTTTACTCTTTAGTGGTGGATAACCTCTAGTCCTGTTTGTTTCCGCTGTGTTGTGCAAGTGTTTTGAGTTTGGGTAGTTATATCAACTTATAATACTAAAGCTGTGGCGTTCGTATGCTGTGGGGCCCCGGCCGGACCCATATTATACGTCCACTACAAGGGAGGTGTTACAAATAAGATAGCTGAGCTATATTTAGATGAAGTCATCAGATTATATGGAGTGCCAGTTAGTATTGTATCAGATTGAGACTCCAGGTTTACGTCTCGCTTTTGGAAGAGTTTACAAGAAGGTTTGGGTACCGATTTGAGGTATTCTATGGCCTATCATCCGCAAACAACCGGTCAAATGGAAAGAGTGAATAAGATCGTGGAGGATATGATCAGATGTTACATTTTGGACCACAAAAGAGCGTGGAATGATCCACTCAGATTGATGGAGTTTGCATACAATAATAGTTATTAAGAAAGTTTGTAGATGGCCCCGTTTGAGGCCTTGTATGGGAGGCAGTGTAGAATTCCCTTGTTTTGGGCCGAGGTCAGTGTGAAACCATTGCTGGGTCCTGAAGCGTTAGAAGAAATGGATATTTCTGTGAAGCTTATTTGGGAAAAGCTTCGAATAGAGCAGGAACGATATGAGAAGAACGACAATCGGCGTAGGTCTGATTTAGAATTTGTTGTAGGGGACTTGGTATTTCTCAAATTTTCCCCGATGTCTGGAGTTAACATGTTTGGTAAGAATCATAAGTTGGACCCAAGGTATGTGGGACCTTTTAAGGTTGTTGAGTGTATTGGTGTATCAGCTTATAGGCTGGATTTGCCAGCAAATTTTCCGTGTGTGCACTACGTGTTTCATGTGAGCCAGTTGCGGAAATGTGTGCTAGCGACAGATAGATTCTTAATGATGTGCCCCATTTGGAGCATAATATTTCCTATATTGAGATGCCTATCCGCATTCTAGATACTCAAGATCAAGTGTTGCAGAGGAAAACTATACCAATAATTAAAGTTTTGTGGTGAAATTAAGACGTGGAAAGTGCCACTTGGGAGTTGGAGTCATCTATGACGGAGGCTCATCCTCATCTGTTCTCCTAGTTTCTTACGGTATGTATTTCCCCTTCTATAATCTTTGATTATATTCTTTTTGTGGAATTTTTTGGTGCGTAAAGTTTCGGGACGAAACTTATTTTTAGGGGGAGTGGCTATAACGCCCCTGATTTTTTGATGTTTAGTTAATTCTTTTATTTAGCGTATTTAAGACATCAAGGCATTACGTTAACGCATGATTGGTGTGTGCCTTTGTTAGTGCGTGGGTTTTAGCTCTTGGGTTTTCTGTGTGTGGCTGGGTTTAGCCTGTTTGCAAGATTTCCTAGCGAGCCGGGTCGGTTTTGGTGACTCGGTGGAGCCTCTTTGGGAATGCTTTTGTTTTAGATTCGGGAGGTGTTTACCTGAGTTTGGTTCATCAAATCTTAATTTCGACTACGACGTTGGGTTCGTATAATCGGTATTTAGCTACGGTGCGATTTTTGTAGAATTCCGGGTAGGTTTGTTTTCAGGTCGTTTTGACGTTTTATTTGATTAATTATGATATCCTATATTAAAATAATCGGATAAAGTAGTATAAATAGAAATCCATCACGTCAAAACCCTATTCATTGTATTCCTCGTGAAACTGTTGGCTTGTTGCAGAAGAACGAGAGCGGTGGAATTCCTAAGCTTTCGACCGCCGATTTTTGGAGCCTTGGTGCTCGATTTCATCTTTGGAGAGTGGATTCGAGTAGATCTTGCCTAGATCTACGTTTCTACGGTAAGCTTTTCCAGTTTTTTGAATTTTTAGATGTCTAGGTATGTGGTTTTGACCCTCTTTCGTCCTCAAAAGTTTCAGGTTTTGTTGCTTAAGCGTTCTTGCGGCCAGATCTGTGAGGTGGGGCTTTGCTTGGCAGGATTTTGGGTGATTTGAGGCAAGTGGTGATTTTCCCCTTGCATGTTCTTCTTTTTTTCTTTTGTTTTCTTATTATCCTCCCAGTACAGTAGGATCAAATTAGGGTAGGAATCCCTCCATATCAAAAAAATGATTTTTCTATAGATCATGAGGCAAGTGGTGTTTACACCCTTGCCGAGCCTTTTTTCCCCCTTCTGTTTTCTGTAGATCTTGAGGCAAGTGGTGTTTACACCCTTGCCAAGCCTTTTCCCCTTCTGTTTTCAGTAGATCTTGAGGCAAGTGGTGTTTACACCCTTGCCGAGCCTTTTCCCCTTTGGTTTCCTATTCTGGTAGGCCATATGACTCTTAGCATGGCTGTAAAATCATCCTTTATCTAGGTTAGATATAATTAGAAGTTGTTAGTATAAGAATGTTGGGATGATAACCCTCTGGCAGGTTTCTATCTAAAAAACTTTGAGTGTAATCTTAGTGTAGAAGTTCAGTTTTTAGCCAAAGTATAAAAGCATTGAGTGTGTTGAATGCACTCAACGCCTTGCTGAGAAGTCTGGGAAACTAAGTTAAAAAGCATCGACAGCATCGACAGCGTCGAGTGAGCTTAACTCACTCGATGCCGTCACTTTAATAGGCAAGTGATGTATGTTAGCGCCGACAGCGTTGAGTGAGTTGAACTCACTCAACGCCATCTCTTAAATCTGTGTATATAAGTATAAAAGCATCAGCAGTGTACTCAACGTCGTCTCTTATGTCTTTTAAATCCAAGTAGAAAGCATTGACAGCGTTGAGTGAGTTGAACTCACTCAACGTCGTCGCTTTAACTCTATAATCTAAGTATTATAGCATTGTCAGTCTTGAGTGAGCTGAACTCACTCAACGTCATCATCTGTTTTTGGCAGCTAAGTGGTAAAGCGTTGAGTGAGCTGAACTCACTCAACGCCATTTCCTATTATTGCTGATGCGTTTAAGCGTTGAGTGTGCGGAGTTATGGCGTCGAGTGCGTTGACTGCACTCGACGCGGCGTCGAGTGTACTCAACACTTTTCCCTTAGATTTGTATCCTTTCACCGATTTGACGTATATCTCTAAAGGCTTATTTTTGCCAAGTTAGAATTGTCGAGTTTCTGCTGAATTTTTCAAGTTTGGGTTTTATGGGTATTTGGGATATCGGGTTTGGTTTGGTTGGCTTAGTTTCATGAATCATTACACTCGGGCATGTTTGGGTCTTGTTTTTGGGTTTGTTGAGTTGTGTTGCATCAGATGGCCACCACCACAGACCCATTTTTGAGACGTTTGGGTCTGTTAGTTCGGGTTTGACCGGTTGGTCCCGACTCAGATCCGGTTGCGTTACAGTGTTAATGATTCCCGTATTTATTGAGCCTTGTCTCATTTTTGTTTCCTATGGGATTAAACTTATGTTATTTCTTCCTATTCTCGCAGATGCTCTCGGAGTATAACTTCGTTTGCACTTGGTGCAAATTTCATTACCTTTTAACTTTATAAGTTAACTCTTTTGTTCTTAGGCTCTATTTGTTTAGGCGTTTCGCAATTCTATTTAGGGCAGACGCCGCTGGAAGGAGGGTAAACAAATGAACCTCTGGCGGCGTTTGCTCCGTTTCCACCCGCCGGCCTTGAGAAACGCCCCAAAAAGCTCCGTTTGGAGCAGCCACCTCCCCCCTCCGGTTTGAACTCTCTGTTTCCACCCGCCGGATCGACCCACCACCGCTATAACAAATGAAGCCTTAATCTCTTGTTAGTTTGTTGTGTTTTGACAAATATTCGGGTTTGGATTAGTAATCTTGCTACTCCGTTGGATATTGATAGTTTTGTTTGCCACTTGTATATTTTTCCTGCTGAGGTGTTCTTTCTTTGAATGCCTCAGGTTTAGGGCAGTAGTCAGTTGAGCGGCTAGGTTTTGGGGTTTGCTAGTGGACTGCAGTGTTACTGAGGTTTCCTCTACCTTGAGAGGTAGTTCTTTGTTGTTTCTTGTTAGTACAAACACACATACTGACCAGTGGGTTCGTGTCTGTTTTTTTACGCCCACTGGTGGTTTTCTTTTGAATTGTTGAATACTTTGCTAAGCTGCTAATTTTCCTTTTGTGGTTATTTTTACTTACTCTCTGGGAATGTTTTATGCTAGGTTGCATGTTAGGTATTTTCACTTATAAAAGCATTACTACTAGTACTTCATACATCTCATCTTTTTAAAACTAAAATACTATTGTTTTAGCTAACATAAAGTCTTTTCATACTTATAATAAATCTAGAGTCTTGCCTTGCATGAGTTGTCCTTTGGGGATGTTTATACTCATGTAGGATGTTAATCAACATAACCAAACTATTTTTCGCAACATATAACTATACTTTTACTCATGGACTAGTTGATCCACTGTGCTGAGTGATACGGCCATCCAATTTTAACTGGTTTTTACTTAATAAATTATAGATTTCATATAAACTGTAGAGTATAGAGTTTTGCCTGAGCGCCTGCAGTTATCCCCTGCACGGCGTGTCATCACGGTGCGTATTTTCTCTTACTCTGATATAACTTACATGTTGAGAAAATACTGGTTGTGACAAAGACCGACACCAAAAGCTAAAATCAAATTGTAACACCTCCATCCGTCACAAAGAATATAACAGAAGGTCCGGTCGGAGTCTCACGCCATATTCCACAGACAGTCAGTGGAGTTACGGATTGAAATCAAATTATACATGTGTCCTAACTCAGAGTTAAATTCTAATGGAAGCTTTTAGGTAAAAGAACCCAACACCAGGAATTTCCACCAATTAGTGGGGGACTTCGTGCAACTACGCCAAATTAAGGACTTCACATATCCAAGAAGGAAGATCATTACGCTTGTAGATCTTCTTGGAGCCATGAACGCAAACTTGATCCGGATGGAAACGACCGCAATGCTTTCCTCTCCGAGGATCTAGCTTTGGCTTGCAAATCCAACCACAAGAACGCCTTCACAGCTTCCCTTTAAGGCTGGATCAACCTTGCTCGTGCTCTCCTATCCTTCTCCTTCTTATAAGATCCAAGAGAGGGAGAGAGAGAAAGAGAGAAATGAGAAAGAATTCTCATCTCAAGCTTTTATCATAAAACTACCGTCAGACGATAACTTGTTATAGTTGCGTGGTAGCTCAGACGGTAGCCATTTAGCCCAATTGGCATCGTTCTAGCGCTCAAAGACTGCATCAACCTTATCTGACATGTAGCACACTACCGCCAGCATTACCTCTACCGTTGGGCGTTACGATCTAGAGACAATGATCGAATTAATTCATTGGCTACAGTCATGCAGTAGCTCATTACCGCCGAGCGGTACCTTTTAGAGACGCTGGTCTTTTAAATTAGCTCGATACCGCCAGCGCTAGCTCTACTTCCTGGCGGTAACATCCAGTGACCAACTTCCTATTGTTTTCAGGAAATTTTGGGCATTATATAATTGACTAGTACAAATCAGATTATGTTGAAGTCTTTCAACATAAGCTAGTTTAACAAAGGTGATACATCAATTTTGATCATACCATAACCTTTGGTCTGACCATAATTGGAATCACCAAACACTACCTCGGGATAATTTTTGGACTTGAATATAATCAACATTTCTTTTAGTCCAGTCATATATCTATAGCATCCATTGTCAAAATACCAATGCTGATTTGTGATAAGACAGCCTTTTTCCTAGATATAAGATTAAACATTAGTTGGGACCCATGTTAGCTTGGACTCATTACTTCTTTTTCCATTATAAGGTGTAATGAAAATATATGATGACTTTTCATAATACTCTTTGGGATAAAAGAGTGTTGGTCTATTAAACTAATAACTTCCAGTTTTATGTCCTTTAATAAATCAATCTTGACAAACATTCTTTACAGAGTTATTATTATAAGAATAATTATTTTTTAGGGATATTCATCGAGTTGAAGTCGACGCAATATTTGGAATGTGTCGATTTGAAGTCGATGTTTCACAAGAGTTGCGTTGATATGAAGTCGATGCATGTTCCTGAATTATTTAATCTACCAATTTTTATTTCTAATTTATTTTTTGTTAATCGTATACAAAACTTTTTCCTTTGAATTTAATCTTATCATTATTAAAACTTGTTGCTCTTTCTAAATAGTCATTATAAATTATTTTGGATGGTACTTACTTTGCTTCGATAAATGGTATAGAATTTTTTCAAGCAGGTTTATTATTAATTATTACTATTCCGTGAGCTTTTGCTCCTAAACCCAAATGATCGAACCTTTTCTTAAGGTCTTTAGTAATGTTCTTAAGTTGATGACTCCTTCCATTCAAGGAGTCTTCAGAGACTTTTGCATTTGCTAATTCTTTTTTTAATAAAGAGTTTTCTTTTGTTAACTTACTTATGTATTCCTTCAGGCTATCTACCTCGATTTTTAAAAACTTATTCTTTTCTATTTGTTCATTATTATCACGACAATATTCATATAATTTCAATTTTTCGCTTAATAATTTAATTTCATTTTCTAATTATAATTGATCTATACAGAAATCTCTAAAGCATACTGTTGGGAATATTTCCCTTCAATGTTCCCTGAATTTGAAGAGGCATCACCATCAATACTAAGAGCATAATTGTGTATGATGTATGTTCAAGTTTTATGTGTGCAAGATGTTCATTGTCACAATGATTAGACAAGTTGTCCAAGTGACAGTGACAGGTGGACATAAGTAAGAATGTTGGAAAGACAGAAATTTGTCTAAATCCACAGGCATTGAGTGAAGGCGGTTCACTCAACGCCAGATGTCAACAAGCTTCAATCAAAGCCTCAGAAGATGTAGACAGAAAATCCATCTAAGTCCAAATGTATTGAGTGAGGAGAGTTCACTCAATGCCAACTCGACAGAAAAATCAACTAAGTACAAAAGCATTGAGTGAAGGCAGTTCACTCAACGCCTAAAGAAGAAAGCATTGACAGAACTGAGTGATGTCAAAGTTTCAGAAGAAGTAGACAAAAATTCTATCTAAGTCCAGAAGTGTTGAGTAAAGGTTGTTCACTCAACACCAGCTCAATAAGAAATCCTACTAAGTATAGAAGCGTTGATTAAAGGTTGTTCATGACAGGAAAGTCAAGTATACGTTGAATGATGAAGGCTCACTTGATGCACTTAACGCCTATCAAAAGAAAGTTTATCTATGGAGAAAAGTGTTGAGTGAAGGTCGTTCACTCAACGGATCCTCAACAGAGATATTGGTTAAGTCCAAATTCGTCGAGTAACAAATATACACTCGACGCGTAATGGTACAGAAAATTGGCTATGTGTTTTGGCACTGAGTGAAGGCTATTCACTCAACTCCTATGATGAATTGTCTGATATCGGCTAAGTCCACAGATGTTGAGGTCAGCAAAATTAAAAATCGTTGTGGGAACTCTACAGTACACGACAAACGGTGATGCATGCCTACTGTAGGAAATTTATTGATAAAGCAAAGTTGTAGCCAACAACTAATGCTGGTCCCGAGGCTCAAGGAGTTGTTGGACGGAGGAAGAAAAAAAGTAACAGATCAAAAAATAGAAGACAACTTTTGGAGTAACTTTTGGATAAGCTTCGGACTTCATCTTCTTCTTTTCGGCATTGTTGTAGAGCCGAAAGAACAAAGTTCAACCTTCTGATCTAAGAGTTCAAGCAAGTTAGTTGTTGTCATTCTCACCTTCAACATCAAGTTCAGAAAAACTTCTCTGAGAAAGAAGAAGCAGCAAGGCCAAACCCTAGCTGCAGCTGATCTGGAAGTTGATAGAAGATAGCTATCATTCTCACCTGGAACAACAAGTTCAGAGAAACTCTTTGAGAAAGGAGCGGCAAGGGCTAATCCTAGATGTGGCCACTTCACAGTTCTAGCTGATCATTTTTGAAGAACATTTTCTTGAAGTTGTGAAGAAGAAAGCTGAACTGAGTTTTCTCAGGATAGAAGGAAGAAGGCGTAGAGAACATTTCTCTGGGATCAGATCATCATCAACAAACCTTTCTCTCTGTAGGATCATTTGGATCTAGGTGTAAGCCTATTTATAAAGGCTGGGTGTAGGATCTTTTATAAATCTGAGGTAGTATCCCTGTTTGGATCTGATATAGGGCATGTGAGCTTGAGATATAGAACTTATGCTCAAGTCTGAGGTAGGATGCTGGACTATATATGAGTTGTAGGGTAGCTTCCCTGAGGTAGGATCTGTTTCAGATCTGAGGAAGAGGGTATTACTCTCTGAGTTGTAGGGCTGTCCTCCTAGTCTGAGTGTAGGACTATTAACTTAGTCTGAGATAGGTGATCTTTGGATCACTGAGCTATAGGAGCAAATCTTGCTCTGAGTTATACGATCTTGTGCATGAGATATGTCCTGGAGGAGACTGAGAGTTCCTGAGGGATCTGTGTTGTAAGCGCTTTGGAGCCGAGTTTGGAGAAGTGTCTTGTGTAACACGCTGTTAGAAAGGTGGGAGGGACAGTGGATGTACCAATAATTTGGGGAACCACTATAAATCTTATGTGTGTTGTAGTTGATTGTCTTGAAAGCTAACTTAATCAAACTCACAATGCACTAAAGTAAGGAAAAAGTCTTAAAAGAGTGAAAAACCTATTTACCCCCCCCCCTCCTTCTTTCTAGGAGTTTAGCTACTCTTGAAACTAAAGACTTTCAAGTTATATTACATGAAAGTTACTCAAAAAGAACTTAACAGTCTGAGTTGATCTCCAGGAGTAGCACAAGTAAATCTTTATGGGTCCAGGAGAGAATCATAAGGATCTGGGTTCCATGAAGCTTCCATTCTGCAGGAAGGAGAGAGTTGGGTAGTTTATGGAAGCATCTGACCTAAGAATCTTTATAACTATTCAAGAGGGACCCTTCATCCTAATGAAGATCTCAGTTCTGGATGAAACTGTCCAGACACCTAAGAAGTATTCAGAGATGAACAAGGATGTGGTCATATTGGCTACAATGGACAAAAGGGCACATAACATAATAGTGAGTGTCATAGATGATTCTACTTTCTATAACCTTGTCCACTGCAGAACATCCAAGGAAATGTGGGATACACTATTGGTATATATGGAAGGCACTGAAGAGGTCATGGACGATAGGAAATCTTTGCTTAATAAAGAGTATGAAACCTTCAGGCAGACCAGGAAAGATAGCAAGGGGTTCAGTCTGCAGTTCTGGAAAATTTTTGGGTTTCTGGCAGAAGGCACATGGCCTGCGACACGGGCGTGTCGCAGGGCGTGTTGAGGCCGTGTCGACACTCGGCCCAAGTGTCGACACTTTTGCTCGACAAAGTGTCGAGAGTGAGGCACACAGCCTGCGACACGGGAGTGTCACAGGGCGTGTCGAGGCCGTGTCGACACTCGGCCCAAGTGTCGACACTTTTTCTCGACAAAGTGTCGAGAGTGTGGCACACGGCCTGCGACACGGGCGTGTCGCAGGGCGTGTCGAGGCCGTGTCGACACTCATCCCAAGTGTCGACACTTTTGCTCGACAATGTGTCGAGACTGGGGCACACGGCCTGTGACACGGGCGTGTTACAGGGCGTGTCCCGCTTGGTCGACGATCTTCGCTCGACGTTTTTCCGCGGTGTCGACACAAAGCCTGTCGACGGGTGTCGAGACTTGGCACACGGCTTGGGACACGGGCGTGTCCAGGCCGTGTCAGCTCTCGGGTTGGTTTCGGGGCCGTGTTGTTGGAGGCACACGGCCGACCACACGGCCGTGTCACTAGGGACACGGGCGTGTCGGGTTGAACACGGGCGTGTCGGATGCCCGTGTGTGATTCCAGGCGCGTCGATTTGAGGCGGCGAATGAGGAACATGGCCCTGGACACGGGCGTGTGCCAGGCCATGTTCGGCCCAGATCTTCTGTTTTCCAGGTGAATCGCGACCATTCTTTTTCTGATTTTGGGATCTAACGGTTCAGGCCATCTCTTGGGAAGTTAAGTCCGAATTTAGGGTTGGAAACCCTCATTGTTTTCCAAGTCTTCTCTTTCTAAGTTCTTGAGAAAAGCTAGAGCAAGGAGGAAGAAGAAGAAGGTCTTGGGCTGTAGGAAGGGTTTCGGAGCTCCAAATCGCGAACCGAGTCCGGATCCGTGAAGCTTAGATCGTTGCGAAGATTTCCATCCGGCTATTTTGCCATGGCAAGGAAGAGGAGTCGGAAGGTAACGACATCTCTCCTCTCGGTCCTTAGGAGGCATGTACTAGCATCATTTATTTTCTTTCTCTCTAATTTTTGGGCACCAAACTCTCAAATGAGAGGGGTTTTGGTTTGCCAAGGTTCAAGAGGAACCTCCGGGTTGATTGAGTCCGTCCCCAGCATATTTTTGCATTAGAGATCCGCTTCGCTAGTGGATTAGGCATGATGGGTGAAGCCGTGGTCGCGACCGTTAGTCCGACTCGGTGATGTTGCATACGAACTTAGGGATTCGTAGAGATTTCCGTTGCGGCAAGATGTCGTTTGTGTTGTGGTGATGATTGTCTCATTTGCTTGAAAAGGTACGTGTAGTCGAACCCGGACAAGGTTAGCTCCTCGTGGCGGTAGATGGTTTCCTTGAGGGACAAGGTTAACTCCGTATGAGTTGGAGATGGTTTCCTTGGTGGACAAGGTTAGCTCCGCATGAGTTGGAGATGGTTTCCTTGGTGCGCGGGAACACTGCAGTACAAAGAGGGATTACGATGTATTTAGTCTTGGTTTGTGTTGTGCCAAGGCGTGTCTATGTCTCTGTGGTCGGCTGGCTATCCCGTGACATGTGCGTCATGTGTGGAGAGTGTCCCGGCGAGACTAGTCCCCTTCTGTGAGACTGACGAGAATGTCAAGCTTGGGGCAAGCCCGGGCAAAGAGGCCACGAGCGGGTGGGGTCCAGCAAGGCTTCTTAGAATCGGTCGGTCTGTGTTTGTTGGAATCCTGGCATGAGACGTCAGAGCTTGCAGGCAAGCCCGGGGCTAAGCCCACGAGCGGGTGGGTCCTTGGCAAGAATTCCTTGTGGCGGCCTGTGCGCCGTTTGAGGGAGAGGTGTCTCCCTTAGTTTTTGCGGCTTTATGCCAATGGGGAAATATGAGTACCCAATTGATATGATGTTGTGCTAGATGCATACGCAGTAGGGTACCCTGGGTGAAGCCCGGGTGTTGCATTCATGTTGCATAGTAGGCGCTTTTCTTTATATGCTCAACCAATAGAGAATATGTTTGATGATTGAGACATCCAAGCCTGTTTTAGTGTTCTTCTGTTTATAGCTATCTTTATTGCATATGAAGTGATGACTTGCAGGTTGGAGGGTTCCCCGGGGTCCGTTAGGGGCGGCCGGGAGGAGATGTGTTGTTACACAGTTTGAGGTCAGCCTTTGCTGACCCACGTTACTAATAATTTTTACAGGGCAAGGATCGCATGCAGGAGCTAGCACGCCGGCCAAAAAGGCCTAAGCCCATGAAGTGTTTTTCCCTCTTTTGTAGAACTACATTGATGATGATGTTTGTTTGAGACTCTTTTGTCCAGCTTGCATGCCGAGGTAGACTAGGAGTGCTGAGCACATTCATGATTGATATGTTATGTCTCTTTTGGACACTTGATGTTAGGCCTTAAGGCCATTTGTTTTACTCTTTAGTGGTGGATAACCTCTAGTCCTGTTTGTTTCCGCTGTGTTGTGCAAGTGTTTTGAGTTTGGGTAGTTATATCAACTTATAATACTAAAGCTGTGGCGTTCGTATGCTGTGGGGCCCCGGTCGGACCCATATTATACGTCCACTACAAGGGAGGTGTTACAATTTGGTATCAGAGGGAGGTTTGATTCAAGGTTAGTGCGTAGAGAGGTTATCCACATAAGAGTAACGCGGGACCGTGAGTGTCCTTATGTTTTATTCTTGAGATTAGAGACTAATCCCTTATTTCTTATTTTCCTGAAGAGTGCAAGCAACGAGGCGGGCACTTCAAGAGCAAGGGATGATCTCTCGGCGAGCAGTGCTACTGCTCCAGGCCTTTTGGGCACGGGTGTAAACCCGGCCGACTTCTGTCGTATGCTTGCAGAAGCGATGGTGGCAGCCCAAGCGGCGGCTGCAGCCCAGGTAGCAACCCCTGCTACACCAGACACGGCGACGGCCGTGCCAGGCGGAGAAGCCAGGCGAGTGGAGCCTTTGGCAGAAAGGGTGGTGGTAGGACATGGAGACCGACACATGAAGTATTTCATGAGTTTCCATCCCCCGTCCTTCAAGGGTGTTGGAACGCCAACGGATGCGGAGGATTGGTGGGTTTGTATTCAAGAACTGTTAAGGGCGGCAGAGACGCCAGAGGAAAGGAAAGCTGAGTATGCGGCGTTCATGTTGGAAGGAGACGCCAAATTGTGGTGGGTGAGTCATAGCGGCCGCCTGTTCCCGGGACGCACCCCGTCAGTGGAAGAGTTTGGGGACGCTTTTCTTAAGAGGTATATCCCAGTTTCAACACGGTTGGCCATGCAGAGGCAGTTTCTGCATCTAATGCAGCGAGACAAGACAGTGGATGAGTACGTGCAAGAGTTCACCCATTTGGGTCGTTATGCGGGAACGACAATGGCGGATGATGTAGAGAGGGATAACCTCTTCTACCAAGGGTTGAGGGAAAATCTGAGACAACCCCTCATCTCCATGAAGAGGGCGGGATTTAATGAGCTAGTTGAAGCCGCCAGGAGTTTGGAGAATGATCTGGAGCGAACCCAACGTCGAAAGGGTTTTACTCCCAAGCACGGGGAAGGGAAGCACTCCCAATCTCATGTAAAGTCTGATGGGAGCAGGTGGAGGAGGATGCCTCACACTTCCAGGTCGGGTGAGAGAGCACGTGGACGCCTGGGGGTTCTCACTCTAGGGGACCGCCGACGTGTTACAACTGTGGGAAGGTTGGGCGCATAGCCCGTGCTTGTCAGCAAGGGGGAGCGGGACAAGAGTCAAAACAGGAGCAGTCTGTGCGCTCGGGCCCCAGTGCTGCAGAGAAAGGAAAGATGGCGGAGTCGAGCGCTTCTCGGTTCCAACCGGTGCAACCAAGGGCTTACAACCTTGGACAGCAAGAAGCGATCCGCCAAACCGACGTGGTGACAGGTATGAAGAAAATTTAAGTTTGCATGTGTGCTTCATACTTTTAGACCCCCCCCCTTTTTCGTGTGTTGTCTTGTTGTAGGCTTCGTGTTAGTTTCTGGATACCCCGCTAGGGTATTGTTCGATACGGGAGCATCGCACTCCTTTCTTGCGGAGATCTTCGTCCGAAGGGTAGGAGTCGAGTCTTTCTCGGCGGACGCAGAACTGAAAGTGCGCATGCCCAATGGGTCATCTATGACCACCGGGGCTAGAGGGCACATCTGTTGGGAGCTAGACGGAGTTGACTTCGTTTTGGAAGCGACAGTGTTGCCGTTAGTGGAGTTCGATGTCATTTTGGGCATGGACTGGCTTGCAGAGCAGCGCGCCAGCATTGATTGTTTGTCCAAGGTAGTGACCCTAAAGAGTAAGGGGCAATCGGAAGTCAAATTTGTGGGCCTTTGTGGAGTAGCCCATTCCCTAATTACGGCCATGCAAATGATACGGGCGGTTAACCAGGGAGGTGTGGCGCTGGTAGCGTTGTTGGAGGTTCGTCTCTCCCAGCTATCTTTTGAGGAAGTGCCTGTGGCGGCAGAGTTCAGGGATGTGTTCCCGGATGAACTTCCTGGAGCGCCTCCTCGGCGGGAGATCGACTTTTCGATCGAGTTAGTGCCGGTGGCTAGACCGGTGTCGCGTCCTCCTTTTAGGATGGCACCAAAGGAGTTGGCGAAACTTAAGGTACAGTTACAGGAACTGTTGGAGCAGGGGTATATTAGGCCCAGTTCCTCACTGTGGAGCGCACCGGTGTTGTTTGTAAAGAAGAAAGACGGTAGCATGCGCCTGTGCATAGACTACCGAGAGCTGAATAAATTGACCGTCAAGAATAAGTATCCGATCCCTCGGATACTTGATTTGTTCGACCAATTGGTGGGGTCAGTGGTATATTCGAAGTTGGACTTGAAGTCAGGATACTATCAGCTGTGAATTCGAGATGAGGACATACCCAAAACTGCCTTTGGCACAAGGTATGGACACTTTGAGTTTACGGTGATGTCGTTCGGGTTGACGAACGCACCATCGGTGTTCATGGATCTGATGAATCGAGTATTTCGGGATTACTTGGATTCGTTTGTGGTTGTCTTCATTGATGACATCTTAGTGTACTCCAAGTCGGAAGTGGAGCATGAGACCCACTTGAGAGTGGTCCTGCAAGTGTTGAGGGAGAACCAACTATTTGCAAAGTTCTCAAAGTGCGAGTTCTGGTTAGCCAAGGTGGCGTTTTTGGGCCACGTGATTAGTGGTGATGGGGTGGCAGTGGATCCAGCGAAAGTGGAGGCCATCAGAGATTGTCCAATGTTGAGGACCGTGGCGGAAGTCCGAAGTTTTCTTGGACTAGCCGGGTATTATAGGAGATTCGTGGAGAATTTCTCGAAGATAGCTCTACCCCTCACCTCACTCACTCGCAAAGACCATAAGTTTGTGTGGACCCAAGAGTGCAGTCAAGCATTCGAGGCCCTGAAGGAGAGGCTTATGATGGCTCTAATCCTGAGTTTACCGCAAGGGACCGATGGATTTCAGATTTTCAGTGACGCATCGGGATGCGGTTTGGGTTTCGTGTTGGTGCAATATGGCAAGGTGATAGCTTTTGGGTCTAGACAGCTGAAACCTCATGAGAGGAATTACCCCGTCCATGACTTGGAGTTGGCGGCGGTAATCTTTGCGTTGAAAATATGGCGACACTATGTGTATGGCGCAAGGGTAGAGATCTTCACGGACCATAAAAGCCTGAAGTATCTCTTGGATTAGAAGGACTTGAACATGCGGCAACGCAGATGGGTTGAGTTTCTTGGAGACTACGAAGTGGCAATTCAGTATACGCCGGGTAAAGCCAATGTGGTGGCGGACGCATTGAGTAGAAAGTACTCGGGGCAAGGGAATTGGATCGAAGCTCATGATGAGCGGTTGGTACGGGAATGGGAGTCCCTTGGATTGGAATGTGTTGCGAGAGGCGAGTCTAGCGTGGCTCGGTTGAACTGGATTGAAGTGCAAAATGACTTGTCTGATCGTATTCGGGAAGCGACTCGATTGGATGTGGAGTTTCAACCTTTTGTGTTGGAGGCTCAAAAGGGCGAGAGCAGCGCCTGGGAGATGATTGGGGGAATCTTGAGAAAGGATGGAAGGGTTTGTGTACCGCAGTTTGGCAATCTGCGTGAGGAGTTGATGTTTGAGGCTCATTTCTCAAAGTACTCCATTCACCCGGGCAGTACAAAGATGTACTTGGATATGAAGAAATCCTTTTGGTGGCCGAGGTTGAAGCGAGATGTAGCTTTGTATGTGAGTCGTTGCCAAACATGTGCCTTGGTGAAGGCTGAATGTCAATAACCGGGCGGGTTCCTGAAGCCCCTTCCAATTCCTGAGTGGAAATTTGAGGACATCTCCATGGACTTTGTGCATGGTTTGCCTAGATCACAACATGGTAATGATGCTATTTGGGTGATCGTGGATCGCCTAACCAAGGTGTCTCACTTCATCCCAAATCGGAAAGAGGACAGCGTGGAGAAGCTGGTGGAGTTGTATGTTCGCAACATTGTGCGACTGCACGGAGTTCCTAAGAGCATAGTCAGTGATCGAGATGGACGGTTTACATCTAAGGACTGGAGATTGGTTCAGAAGAGCTTGGGCATGAAGCTAAAGTTCAGTACGGCGTTCCATCCTCAAACTGATGGGCAAACAGAGAGAACGAACCGTACTATGGAAGATATGTTGAGAATGTGCGTTCTTGATTTCGGCAAGAGGTGGGAGGATCACCTCTTCATGGTAGAATTTGCATACAACAATAGTTTTCAAGCAAGCATAAGAATGGCGCCAAACGAAGCTTTGTATGGGAGGCGGTGTCGAACGCCAATGTCTTGGGCAGAGGCGGGAGACACCAAACTGTTGGGAAAGGATGCGGTGGTTGACGCTTGTGAGTTGGTACGGACCATCCAAGAGCGTATGAAGGTGGCGCAAGACAGGCAAGCAAAATATTTTAATGCTCGTCACCGGAAGGTGGAATTTGCAGTTGGTGATTGGGTTTATCTGAAGGTCAAGCCGTTCAAAGGCGTCTCACGGATTCGCCGACTCAAGAAGTTGAGTCCAAGGTTTTTGGGGCCTTTTGAAATTGTTGAGCGGGTAGGAGAAGCAGCTTATCGGTTGACGCTGTCCGCAGATTTGAGTGGATTGCATGACGTCCTCCACGTCTCCGTTTTGAGGAAAGCCGTGGTGGAGGCTAGCGTAGTGATTGAGCCGGCATCGGTGCCGATTGAGGAAGACTTGAGGATGCGAGTCCTTCCAATTGCTATAGAGGATTCGGAGACTCGGCAGTTGCGGAATAAAGAAGTCAAACTCGTAAACGTTCGATGGGACAACTGTGGTCGTGAGGAGTTCTCTTGGGAACGAGAACAGGCCATGTTAGAAGATTATCCAGAACTCTTCATGTCAGGTACAATTTAAGTTTTGTGCCCTTTTGTTTTGAAATTTCGGGACGAAATTCTGTTAAGTGGGGGAGATTTGTAACACCCCAGTTTTGCAAGGGGTTCAGTCTGCAGTTCTGGAAAATTTTTGGGTTTCTGGCAGAAGGCACACGGCCTGCGACACGGGCGTGTCGCAGGGCGTGTCGAGGCCATGTCGACACTCGGCCCAAGTGTCGACACTTTTGCTCGACAAAGTGTCGAGAGTGAGGCACACGGCCTGCGACACGGGCGTGTCGCAGGGCGTGTCGAGGCCGTGTCGACACTCGGCCCAAGTGTCGACACTTTTGCTCGACAAAGTGTCGAGAGTGTGGCACACGGCCTGCGACACGGGCGTGTCGCAGGGCGTGTCGAGGCCGTGTCGACACTCGTCCCAAGTGTCGACACTTTTGCTCGACAAGGTGTCGAGACTGGGGCACACGGCCTGTGACACAGGCGTGTTACAGGGCGTGTCCCGCTTGGTCGACGATCTTCGCTCGACGTTTTTCCGCGGTGTCGACACAAAGCCTGTCGACGGGTATCGAGACTTGGCACACGGCTTGGGACACGGGCGTGTCCCAGGCCGTGTCAGCTCTCGGGTTGGTTTCGGGGCCGTGTTGTTGGAGGCACACGGCCAGCCACACGGTCGTGTCACTGGGGACACGGGCGTGTCGGGTTGAACACGGGCGTGTCGGATGCCCGTGTGCGATTCCAGGCGTGTCGATTTGAGACGGCGAATGAGGCACACGGCCCTGGACACGGGCGTGTGCCAGGCCGTGTTCGGCCCAGATCTTTTGTTTTCCAGGCGAATCGCGGCCATTCTTTTTCTGGTTTTGGGATCTAACGGTTCAGGCCATCTCTTGGGAAGTTAAGTCCGAATTTAGGGTTGGAAACCCTCATTGTTTTCCAAGTCTTCTCTTTCTAAGTTCTTGAGAAAAGCTAGAGCAAGGAGGAAGAAGAAGAAGGTCTTGGGCTGTAGGAAGGGTTTCGGAGCTCCAAATCGCGAACCGAGTCCGGATCCGTGAAGCTTAGATCATTGCGAAGATTTCCATCCGGCTATTTTGCCATGGCAAGGAAGAGGAGTCGGAAGGTAACGACATCTCTCCTCTCGGTCCTTAGGAGGCATGTACTAGCATCATTTATTTTCTTTCTCTCTAATTTTTGGGCACCAAACTCTCAAATGAGAGAGGTTTTGGTTTGCCAAGGTTTAAGAGGAACCTCCGGGTTGATTGAGTTCGTCCCCGGCATATTTTTGCATTAGAGATCCGCTTCGCTAGTGGATTAGGCATGGTGGGTGAAGCCGTGGTCGCGACCGTTAGTCCGACTCGGTGATGTTGCATACGAACTTAGGGATTCGTAGAGATTTCCGTTGCGGCAAGATGCCGTTTGTGTTGTAGTGATGATTGTCTCGTTTGCTTGAAAAGGTACGTGTAGTCGAACCCGGACAGGGTTAGCTCCTCGTGGCGGTAGATGGTTTCCTTGAGGGACAAGGTTAGCTCCGTATGAGTTGGAGATGGTTTCCTTGGTGGACAAGGTTAGCTCCGCACGAGTTGGAGATGGTTTCCTTGGTGTGCGGGAACGCTGCAGTACAAAGAGGGATTACGATGTATTTAGTCTTGGTTTGTGTTGTTCCAAGGCGTGGCTATGTCTCCGTGGTCGGCTGGCTATCCCGTGACATGTGCGTCATGTGTGGAGAGTGTCCCGGCGAGACTAGTCCCCTTCTGTGAGACTGACGAGAATGCCAAGCTTGGGGCAAGCCCGGGAAAAGAGGCCACGAGCGGGTGGGGTCCAGCAAGGCTTCTTAGAATCGGTCAGTCTGTGTTTGTTGGAATCCTGGCATGAGACGTCAGAGCTTGCAGGCAAGCCCGGGGCTAAGCCCACGAGCGGGTGGGGCCTTGGCAAGAATTCCTTGTGGTGGCCTGTGCGCCGTTTGAGGGAGAGGTGTCTCCCTTAGTGTTTGTGGCTTTATGCCAATGGGGAAATGTGAGTACCCAATTGATATGATGTTGTGCTAGATGCATACGCAGTAGGGTACCCTGGGTGAAGCCCGGGTGTTGCATTCATGTTGCATAGTAGGCCCTTTTCTTTATATGCTCAACCAATAGAGAACATGTTTGATGATTGAGACATCCAAGCCTGTTTTAGTGTTCTTCTGTTTATAGCTATCTTTATTGCATATGAAGTGCTGACTTGCAGGTTGGAGGGTTCCCCGGGGTCCGTTAGGGGCGGCCGGGAGGAGATGTGTTGTTACACAGTTTGAGGTCAGCCTTTGCTGACCCACATTACTAATAATTTTTACAGGGCAAGGATCGCATGCAGGAGCTAGCACGCCGGCCAAAAAGGCCTAAGCCCATGAAGTGTTTTTCCCTCTTTTGTAGCACTACATTGATGATGATGTTTGTTTGAGACTCTTTTGTCCGGCTTGTATGCCGAGGTAGACTAGGAGTGCTGAGCACATTCATGATTGATATTTTATGTCTCTTTTGGACACTTGATGTTAGGCCTTAAGGTCATTTGTTTTACTCTTTAGTGGTGGATAACCTCTAGTCCTGTTTGTTTCCGCTGTGTTGTGCAAGTGTTTTGAGTTTGGGTAGTTATATAAACTTATAATACTAAAGCTATGGCGTTCGTATGTTGTGGGGCCCCGGCCGCACCCATATTATACGTCCACTACAAGGGAGGTGTTACAAATAAGATAGCTGAGCTATATTTAGATGAAGTCATCAGATTATATGGAGTGCCAGTTAGTATTGTATCAGATTGAGACTCCAGGTTTACGTCTCGCTTTTGGAAGAGTTTACAAGAAGGTTTGGGTACCGATTTGAGGTATTCTATGGCATATCATCCGCAAACAAACGGTCAAATGGAAAGAGTGAATAAGATCGTGGAGGATATGATCAGATGTTACATTTTGGACCACAAAAGAGCGTGGAATGATCCACTCAGATTGATGGAGTTTGCATACAATAATAGTTATTAAGAAAGTTTGTAGATGGCCCCGTTTGAGGCCTTGTATGGGAGGTAGTGTAGAATTCCCTTGTTTTGGGTCGAGGTCAGTGTGAAACCATTGCTGGGTCCTGAAGCGTTAGAAGAAATGGATATTTCTGTGAAGCTTATTTGGGAAAAGCTTCGAATAGAGCAGGAACGATATGAGAAGAATGCCAATCGGCGTAGGTCTGATTTAGAATTTGTTGTAGGGGACTTGGTATTTCTCAAATTTTCCCCAATGTCTGGAGTTAACATGTTTGGTAAGAATCATAAGTTGGACCCAAGGTATGTGGGACCTTTTAAGGTTGTTGAGTGTATTGGTGTATCAGCTTATAGGCTGGATTTGCCAGCAAATTTTCCTTGTGTGCACTACGTGTTTCATGTGAGCCAGTTGCGGAAATGTGTGCTAGCGACTGATAGATTCTTAATGATGTGCCCCATTTGGAGCATAATATTTCCTATATTAAGATGCCTATCCGCATTCTAGATACTCAAGATCGAGTGTTGCAGAGGAAAACTATACCAATAATTAAAGTTTTGTGGTGAAATTAAGACGTGGAAAGTGCCACTTGGGAGTTGGAGTCATCTATGAGGGAGGCTCATCCTCATCTGTTCTCCTAGTTTCTTACAGTATGTATTTACCCTTCTATAATCTTTGATTATATTCTTTTTGTGGAATTTTTTGGTGCATAAAGTTTCGGGACGAAACTTATTTTTAGGGGGAGTGGCTATAACGCCCCTTATTTTTTGATGTTTAGTTAATTCTTTTATTTAGCGTATTTATGACATCAAGGCATTACGTTAACGCATGATTGGTGTGTGCGTTTGTTAGTGCGTGGGTTTTAGCTCTTGGGTTTTCTGTGTGTGGCTGGGTTTAGCCTGTTTGCAAGATTTCCTAGCGAGCCGGGTCTGTTTTGGTGACTCGGTGGAGCCTCTTTGGGAATGCTTTTGTTTTAGATTCGGGAGGTGTTTACCCGAGTTTGGTTCATCAAATCTTAATTTCGACTACGACGTTGGGTTCGTATAATCGGTATTTAGCTACGGTGCGATTTTTGTAGAATTCCGGGTAGGTTTGGTTTTCAGGTCGTTTTGACGTTTTATTTGATTAATTATGATATCCTATATTAAAATAATCGGATAAAGTAGTATAAATAGAAATCCATCACGTCAAAACCCTATTCATTGTATTCCTCGTGAAACTGTCGGCTTGTTGCAGAAGAACGAGAGCGGTGGAATTCCTAAGCTTTCGACCGCCGATTTTTGGAGCCTTGGTGCTCGATTTCATCTTTGGAGAGTGGATTCGAGTAGATCTTGCCTAGATCTACGTTTCTACGGTAAGCTTTTCCAATTTTTTGAATTTTTAGATGTCTAGGTATGTGGTTTTGACCCTCTTTCGTCCTCAAAAGTTTCAGGTTTTGTTGCTTAAGCGTTCTTGCGGCCAGATCTGTGAGGTGGGGCTTTGCTTGGCAGGATTTTGGGTGATTTGAGGCAAGTGGTGATTTTCCCCTTGCATGTTCTTCTTTTTTTCTTTTGTTTTCTTATTATCCTCCCAGTACAGTAGGATCAAATTAGGGTAGGAATCCCTCCATATCAAAAAAATGATTTTTCTATAGATCATGAGGCAAGTGGTGTTTACACCCTTGCCGAGCCTTTTTTCCCCCTTCTGTTTTCTGTAGATCTTGAGGCAAGTGGTGTTTACACCCTTGCCAAGCATTTTCCCCTTCTGTTTTCAGTAGATCTTGAGGCAAGTGGTGTTTACACCCTTGTCGAGCCTTTTCCCCTTTGGTTTCCTATTCTGGTAGGCCATATGACTCTTAGCATGGCTGTAAAATCATCCTTTATCTAGGTTAGATATAATTAGAAGTTGTTAGTATAAGAATGTTGGGATGATAACCCTCTGGCAGGTTTCTATCTAAAAAACTTTGAATGTAATCTTAGTGTAGAAGTTCAGTTTTTAGCCAAAGTATAAAAGCGTTGAGTGTGTTGAATGCACTCAACGCCTTGCTGAGAAGTCTGGGAAACTAAGTTAAAAAGCATCGACAGCATCGACAGCGTCGAGTGAGCTTAACTCACTCGATGCCGTCACTTTAATAGGCAAGTGAAGTATGTTAGCGCCGACAGCGTTGAGTGAGTTGAACTCACTCAACGCCATCTCTTAAATATGTGTATATAAGTATAAAAGCATCAGCAGTGTACTCAACGTCGTCTCTTATGTCTGTTAAATCCAAGTAGAAAGCATTGACAGCGTTGAGTGAGTTGAACTCACTCAACGCCATCGCTTTAACTCTATAATCTAAGTATTATAGCATTGTCAGTCTTGAGTGAGCTGAACTCACTCAACGTCATCATCTGTTTTTGGTAGCTAAGTGGTAAAGCGTTGAGTGAGCTGAACTCACTCAACGCCATTTCCTATTATTGTTGCTGTGTTTAAGCGTTGAGTGTGCGGAGTTATGGCGTCGAGTGCGTTGACTGCACTCGATGCGGCGTCGAGTGTACTCAACACTTTTCCCTTAGATTTGTATCCTTTCACCGATTTGACGTATATCTCTAAAGGCTTAGTTTTGCCAAGTTAGAATTGTCGAGTTTCTGCTGAATTTTTCAAGTTTGGGTTTTATGGGTATTTGGGATATCGGGTTTGGTTTGGTTGGCTTAGTTTCATGAATCATTACACTCGGGCATGTTTGGGTCTTGTTTTTGGGTTGTTGAGTTGTGTTGCATCAGATGGCCACCACCACAGACCCATTTTTGAGACGTTTGTGTCTGTTAGTTCGGGTTTGACCGGTTGGTCCCGACTCAGATCCGGTTGCGTTACATTGTTAATGATTCACGTATTTATTGAGCCTTGTCTCATTTTTGTTTCCTATGGGATTAAACTTATGTTATTTTTGCCTATTCTCGCAGATGCTCTCGGAGTATAACTTCGTTTGCACTTGGTGCAAATTTCATTACCTTTTAACTTTATAAGTTAACTCTTTTGTTCTTAGGCTCTATTTGTTTAGGCGTTTCGCAATTCTATTTAGGGCAGACGCCGCTGGAAGGAGGGTAAACAAATGAACCTCTGGCGGCGTTTGCTCCGTTTCCACCCGCCGGCCTTGAGAAACGCCCCAAAAAGCTCCGTTTGGAGCAGCCACCTCCCCCCTCCGGTTTGAACTCTCTGTTTCCACCCGCCGGATCGACCCACCACCGCTAAAACAAATGAAGCCTTAATCTCTTGTTAGTTTGTTGTGTTTTGACAAATATTCGGGTTTGGATTAGTAATCTTGCTACTCCGTTGGATATTGATAGTTTTGTTTGCCACTTGTATATTTTTCCTGCTGAGGTGTTCTTTCTTTGAATGCCTCAGGTTTAGGGCAGTAGTCAGTTGAGCGGCTAGGTTTTGGGGTTTGCTAGTGGACTGCAGTGTTACTGAGGTTTCCTCTACCTTGAGAGGTAGTTCTTTGTTGTTTCTTGTTAGTACAAACACACATACTGACCAGTGGGTTCGTGTCTGTTTTTTTATGCCCACTGGTGGTTTTCTTTTGAATTGTTGAATACTTTGCTAAGCTGCTAGTTTTCCTTTTGTGGTTATTTTTACTTACTCTCTGGGAATGTTTTATGCTAGGTTGCATGTTAGGTATTTTCACTTATAAAAGCATTACTACTAGTACTTCATACATCTCATCTTTTTAAAACTAAAATACTATTGTTTTAGCTAACATAAAGACTTTTCATACTTATAATAAATCTAGAGTCTTGCCTTGCATGAGTTGTCCTTTGCGGATGTTTATACTCATGTAGGATGTTAATCAACATAACCAAACTATTTTTCGCAACATATAACTATACTTTTACTCATGGACTAGTTGATCCACTGTGCTGAGTGATACGGCCATCCAATTTTAACTGGTTTTTACTTAATAAATTATAGATTTCATATAAACTGTAGAGTTTAGAGTTTTGCCTGAGCGCCTGCAGTTATCCCATGCACGGCGTGTCATCACGGTGCGTATTTTCTCTTACTCTGATATAACTTAAATGTTGAGAAAATACTGGTTGTGACAAAGACCGACACCAAAAGCTAAAATCAAATTGTAACACCTCCATCCGTCACAAAGAATATAACAGAAGGTCCGGTCGGAGTCTCACGCCATATTCCACACACAGTCAGTGGAGTTACGGATTGAAATCAAATTATACATGTGTCCTAACTCAGAGTTAAATTCTAATGGAAGCTTTTAGGTAAAAGAACCCAACACCAGGAATTTCCACCAATTAGTGGGGGACTTCGTACAACTATGCCAAATTAAGGACTTCGCATATCCAAGAAGGAAGATCATTACGCTTGTAGATCTTCTTGGAGCCATGAACGCAAACTTGATCCGGATGGAAACGACCGCAATGCTTTCCTCTCTGAGGATCTAGCTTTGGCTTGCAAATCCAACCACAAGAACGCCTTCACAGCTTCCCTTTAAGGCTGGATCAACCTTGCTCGTGCTCTCCTATCCTTCTCCTTCTTATAAGATCCAAGAGAGGGAGAGAGAGAGAAAGAGAGAAATGAGAAAGAATTCTCATCTCAAGCTTTTATCATAAAACTACCGTCAGACGATAACTTGTTATAGTTGCGTGGTAGCTCAGACGGTAGCCATTTAGCCCAATTGGCATCGTTCTAGCGCTCAAAGACTGCATCAACCTTATCTGACATGTAGCACACTACCGCCAGCATTACCTCTACCGTTGGGCGGTACGATCTAGAGACAATGATCGAATTAATTCATTGGCTACAGTTACGTAGTAGCTCATTACCGCCGAGCGGTACCTTTTAGAGACGCTGGTCTTTTAAATTAGCTCGATACCGCCAGCGCTAGCTCTACTTCCTGGCGGTAACCTCCAGTGACCAACTTCCTGTTGTTTTCAGGAAATTTTGGGCATTATATAATTGACTAGTACAAATCAGATTATGTTGAAGTCTTTCAACATAAGCTAGTTTAACAAAGGTGATACATCAATTTTGATCATACCATAACCTTTGGTCTGACCATAATTGGAATCACCAAACACTACCTCGGGATAATTTTTGGACTTGAATATAATCAACATTTCTTTTAGTCCAGTCATATATCTATAGCATCCATTGTCAAAATACCAATGCTGATTTGTGATAAGACAGCCTTTTTCCTAGATATAAGATTAAACATTAGTTGGGATCCAGGTTAGCTTGGACTCATTACTTCTTTTTCCATTATAAGGTGTAATGAAAATATATGATGACTTTCCATAATACTCTTTGGGATAAAAGAGTGTTGGTCTATTAAACTAATAACTTCCAGTTTTATGTCCTTTAATAAATCAATCTTGACAAACATTCTTTACAGAGTTATTATTATAAGAATAATTATTTTTTAGGGATATTCATCTAGTTGAAGTCGACGCAATATTTGGAATGTGTCGATTTGAAGTCGATGTTTCACAAGAGTTGCGTTGATATGAAGTCGATGCATGTTCCTGACTTATTTAATCTACCAATTTTTATTTCTAATTTATTTTTTGTTAATCGTATACAAAACTTTTTCCTTTGAATTTAATCTTATCATTATTAAAACTTGTTGCTCTTTCTAAATAGTCATTATAAATTATTTTGGATGGTACTTACTTTGCTTCGATAAATGGTATAGAATTTTTTCAAGCAGGTTTATTATTAATTATTACTATTCCGTGAGCTTTTGCTCCTAAACCCAAATGATCGAACCTTTTCTTAAGGTCTTTAGTAATGTTCTTAAGTTGATGACTCCTTCCATTCAAGGAGTCTTCAGAGACTTTTGCATTTGCTAATTCTTTTTTTAATAAAGAGTTTTCTTTTGTTAACTTACTTATGTATTCCTTCAGGCTATCTACCTCGATTTTTAAAAACTTATTCTTTTCTATTTGTTCATTATCATCACGACAATCTTCATATAATTTCAATTTCTCACTTAATAATTTAATTTCATTAATTATAATTGATCTATACAAAAATCTCTAAAGCATACTGTTGGGAATATTTCCCTTCAATGTTCCCTGAATTTGAAGAGGCATCACCATCAATACTAAGAGCATAATTGTGTATGATGTATGTTCAAGTTTTATGTGTGCAAGATGTTCATTGTCATAATGATTAGACAGGTTGTCCAAGTGACAGTGACAGGTGGAAATAAGTAAGAATGTTGGAAAGACAGAAATTTGTCTAAATCCACAGGCATTGAGTGAAGGCGGTTCACTCAACGCCAGATGTCAACAAGCTTCAATCAAAGCCTCAGAAGATGTAGACAGAAAATCCATCTAAGTCCAAATGTATTGAGTGAGGAGAGTTCACTCAATGCCAACTTGACAGAAAAATCAACTAAGTACAAAAGCATTGAGTGAAGGCAGTTCACTCAACGCCTAAAGAAGAAAGCATTGACAGAACTGAGTGATGTCAAAGTTTCAGAAGAAGTAGACAAAAATTCTATCTAAGTCCAGAAGTGTTGAGTAAAGGTTGTTCACTCAACACCAGCTCAATAAGAAATCCTACTAAGTATAGAAGCGTTGATTAAAGGTTGTTTATGACAGGAAAGTCAAGTATACGTTGAATGATGAAGGCTCACTTGATGCACTTAACGCCTATCAAAAGAAAGTTTATCTATGGAGAAAAGTGTTGAGTGAAGGTCGTTCACTCAACGGATCCTCAACAGAGATATTGGTTAAGTCCAAATTCGTCGAGTAACAAATATACACTCGACGCGTAATGGTACAGAAAATTGGCTATGTGTTTTGGCACTGAGTGAAGGCTATTCACTCAACTCCTATGATGAATTGTCTGATATCGGCTAAGTCCACAGATGTTGAGGTCAGCAAAATTAAAAATCGCTGTGGGAACTCTACAGTACACGACAAACGGTGATGCATGCCTACTGTAGGAAATTTATTGATAAAGCAAAGTTGTAGCCAACAACTAACGCTGGTCCCGAGGCTCAAGGAGTTGTTGGACGGAGGAAGATAAAAAGCAACAGATCAAAAAATAGAAGACAACTTTTGGAGTAACTTTTGGATAAGCTTCGGACTTCATCTTCTTCTTTTCGGCATTATTGTAGAGCCGAAAGAACAAAGTTCAACCTTCTGATCTAAGAGTTCAAGCAAGTTAGTTATTATCATTCTCACCTTCAACAGCAAGTTCAGAAAAACTTCTCTGAGAAAGAAGAAGCAGCAAGGCCAAACCCTAGCTGCAGCTGATCTGGAAGTTGATAGAAGTTAGTTGTCATTCTCACCTGGAACAACAAGTTCAGAGAAACTTATTGAGAAAGGAGCGGCAAGGGCTAATCCTAGATGTGGCCACTTCACAGTTCTAGCTGATCATTTCTGAAGAACATTTTCTTGAAGTTGTGAAGAAGAAAGCTGAACTGAGTTTTCTCAGGATAGAAGGAAGAAGGCGTAGAGAACATTTCTCTGGGATCAGATCATCATCAACAAACCTTTCTCTCTGTAGGATCATTTGGATCTAGGTGTAAGCCTATTTATAAAGGCTGGGTGTAGGATCTTTTATAAATCTGAGGTAGTATCCTTGTTTGGATCGGATATAGGGCATGTGAGCTTGAGATATAGAACTTATGCTCAAGTCTGAGGTAGGATGCTGGACTATATATAAGTTGTAGGGCAGCTTCCCTGAGGTAGGATCTATTTTAGATCTGAGGAAGAGGGTATTACTCTCTGAGTTGTAGGGCTATCCTCCTAGTCTGAGTGTAGGACTATTAACTTAGTCTGAGATAGGTGATCTTTAGATCACTGAGCTATAGGAGCAAATCTTGCTCTGAGTTATACGGTCCTATGCATGAGATATGTCCTGGAGGAGACTGAGAGTTCCTGAGGGATCTGTGTTGTAAGCATTTTGGAGCCGAGTTTGGAGAAGTGTCTTGTGTAACACGCTGTTAGAAAGGTGGGAGGGACAGTGGATGTACCAATAATTTGGGGATCCACTATAAATCTTATGTGTGTTGTAGTTGATTGTCTTGAAAGCTAACTTAATCAAACTCACAATGCACTAAAGTAAGGAAAAAGTCTTAAAAGAGTGAAAAACCTATTTACCCCCCCCCCCTTCTTTCTAGGAGTTTAGCTACTCTTGAAACTAAAGACTTTCAAGTTATATTACATGAAAGTTACTCAAAAAGAACTTAACAGTCTGAGTTGATCTCCAAGAGTAGCACAAGTAAATCCTTATGGGTCCAGGAGAGAATCATAAGGAGCTGGGTTCCATGAAGCTTCCATTCTGCAGGAAGGAGAGAGTTGGGTAGTTTATGGAAGCATCTGACCTAAGAATCTTTATAACTATTCAAGAGGGACCCTTCATCCTAATGAAGATCTCAGTTCTGGATGAAACTGTCCAGACACCTAAGAAGTATTCAGAGATGAACAAGGATGTGGTCATATTGGCTACAATGGACAAAAGGGCACATAACATAATAGTGAGTGTCATAGATGATTCTACTTTCTATAACCTTGTCCACTGCAGAACATCCAAGGAAATGTGGGATACACTATTGGTATATATGGAAGGCACTGAAGAGGTCATGGACGATAGGAAATCTTTGCTTAATAAAGAGTATGAATCCTTCAGGCAGACCAGGAAAGATAGCATTTATGAATGCTATGAGAACTTTTTCACAATAGTGAATGAGCTGAGGACCAATGGGAGGGTCTTCAACCATTATGAGCTGAATGAAAAGTTCCTCAGGTCTCTAACTAGAGACTGAGACACAAATATTTATGTCATCAGAGAGGTGGCAAAGCTTGTTGATGCTCCACCTCACACACTATTTAGGAAGCTGCTCTCCTATGAGATGCAGCTATCTGCCAGGAATGAGGAGGAGATAATCAGCAAATCTCAGGCCAAGGAAAATATTATGGACTTCAAAGTTGAGAGCACCAAGAAGAGCAAGGAGAGGATTGCCTCTCCTCCAAGGAGGCCTGCTGAATCAAATAGCTCAGAGCCAAGCATATCAGACAGTAACATGTCTGATGGAGAATTTTTTGCCTTCTCTTGGCAGTTTCAGAAGATGATGAAGAAGAAGCAGTGGAGGAGAAGACCTTCCTCATCCTCTAATCACAAGAATGACCACTATAAGGTTGAGGATAAATAATCCAAGGGAGACAGGTATGACTCCAAACCTAGTAAACATGTTTCTTTTAAAGTTGTCTGTTATTGCTGCAGTAAGATAGGATATGTCATAGCTAGTTGTCCTATAACGAGAAAGGAGATTGGTGAGAAGAAGCACCACCATCTCAAGGGCAGGAAGAAAAAGAACTTTCTTGCCAAAACTGGAAAGAGCTGGAGTCAGAGTGACTCATCTTCTTCATACTCTAAAGAAGAAGAAGCATACATAGGGTTGATTGATGTTGAAGAAGAGGAAGACTATCCTGCTGCTAGGATAGGCATCAGGGCCCCTCTACATTCATACAGTGACTCAGAGGAGGAAGATGAGGATGAAGATGTTAGCAGCTGCTATGGGCTGATGGACATGTTAGATGAAGAATCCTGCCAGGATCAGTTGGTCTAGATAAGTTATACTCTCTATCTAGCTCCTCTTCTGACTCAGATTATGAGACTAGTGCCAATTCTAATACGTCATCATCTTATGATGAAGATGGGTCAGAATCTGAGGAAGATGTCAATCAATTTATTGATAAGTATGGTGCCCTTCAAGATGATTTGAAAAGAAGCAAGAAGTTGGCCAAGATGCAGGCTGGGGAGATTATCTCCCTATAGCTAGCTGCTTCCTAGCAATCTGATTCAGCAACTTTGCTGGAACAAAAAATAAGGGAAGTCAGCCAACTAAAGGCCATCTCAATCATCCAGACTGGGACCATCAATAATAATAATAGGATAATTTTGGATCTTGAAAAAAAGTTCTAAAGGGAGAGAAGGATTGTGGCTAGTTTCTCTAAGCCTAAGTCAGTGTTACCCTTGATAGACTCCTTCTCCTCTCAAAATAGTAAGAAGGGGTTGGGATTCAAGGGGAAAAATAGAGTTTCCCATTCCAATGGAAAGGGCAAGATTCCAGTTCAGCCCCTAACATCAAAGCCACTCATCCCTTTTAAGAATGTGATGTTACCATCAAACAGGTATGACCAAGAGAGTATTTATGGTCACTGGTTGAATAAAAGATCCACAAGTGTGAACAAAAATGTTCATAGCTATGGTTGAAGATATGGAAAGGGGGATGAGTGCATTTAAGGCTCCCCATGTGAAAATTCAAAAGACCCATCATAGATCATTTGAATTTGGTGCACCAGCCCCAACACTCAAGAATAAGGTAGTGGCCTTTTCTCTGGATCTTCCAGCACACACTGAGACAAAGGTCAAGTCTGTCAGCAAGCCAGACTTGGACATTTCTGAAGCCATCAATAGTATGTCTTTTGCAAAGAAGACCATCGTTGGCAGATCTCAAGAAAAACCAAGTTCTTCTACTAGCAGACTCACCTTCAGTCAGATTATAGCTGAGAGAAATAAGAAAGAGGTAGTTATTGTTCCTTCTGAAGAGTTAGCTGCTACCAAACCTATTCAAAAAAGAAGATATAATACTCATGAGTGTTGGTGATGTGGCAAAGTGGGATATTTTACCTTAGATTGCTGGCACAATCCTACTGTGCCCAGAGCAAGTGGTAGTCTTCCTGCCTGAAAATCTACAGGAAGACAAGTTCATTTTCAGGCTAACCAGAACCTAGGACCCAATAAAAATTGGTGTCCTGAGGTAAATTAAATTATGTTTTGCAGGATAGTCCAGGTGCTCATACCCCCATATGGTACTTGGATAGTGAATGCTCCAGGCACATGGCTGGAACAAGAAGCTACTTGAAGGAGTACACTCTAGTGAAGAATGGACCCAAAGTAATCTTTGGTGGTTCAGACGGGGGATTCACCATAGGTTATGGTAAGATCACCAATGACATAGTCACCATCTCAAAAGTGTCTGATGTTGAAGGGTTGTAACATAATCTGATAAGCATAAGCCAACTCTGTGATCTTGGCTATGTCATTGTATTCCACAAGGATGAGTGTCAAATTAAGAGGTCAAGTGACCAAGAGGTCATCTTGATAGGCACTAGGAGTGGAAATGTTTATTGCATAAACTTTTGATGTTTAAGTCAAGACTCCACTATATGTCTAGTTGCAAATGAGAAAGTCTCATACTATGTACAATGTCATAAGAGGCTAGGTCATTTTAACTATAATACCATTGGTAAGCTCTCTAGTTAAGAGTTAGTTAGGAATGGTCCTAAGATGAAATTCAACAAGTAAGGTATTTGTTTTGCATGCCAAAAGGGCAAATATACCAAAGATTCTTTCAAAAGAATTGCGACTAAAGACTATATGAGGTGTATATACCTCCTACATATGGACTTGTTTGGTCCTATGTCAGTTCATAGTCTGGGTAGGAAAGTCTACACCCTTGTGGTTGTTGATGACTTTTATAGGTTTGCTTGGGTTTTCTTTCTTAATAAAATTTCTAAAACCCTTAATATCTTCTGGACTTTTGTCAAGCAGAATTATAATGAGTTAGACAGTACTATGGTCAAAATCAGAAGTGACCATGGGACTGAATTTCACTTCGAAGGCATGATAATATGTGAAGTTCAAGGGATTCATCAAGAATTTTCTTCTCCAAGAAAACCCCAGCAAAATGGGATTACTGAGAGGAAGAATAGAACTCTCATAGAAGATGGTATGACTTTGCTAAGTGACACATCTCTCCCAAAATATTTCTGGGCTGAGGCAGTAAATACTGCATGTCATGTCCTAAATAGAGCTTCTATCAACAAGAGCCACAAGAAGACTCCCTATGAGATCATAAAGGGCAGAAAAGCAAACTTGGCCTATCTCAGGATCTTTGGTAGCAAATATTATGTACTTAATAATGGTAAGTCTTATGTGACTAGGTTTGTTGTCAAGTCCTATGATGGGATATTTATTGGGTACAACAATCATAGCAAGGCTTACATTATCTACAACTTGGAAAATCAAGTTGTCGAAGATTATGTACATGTAGTATTTGATGAGTCTACTATGATTAATAATGAGCTGCCAATTCCTCATCAAAACCTACAGGTATAGCGTTGATGATGGATAAGCTAACCATTAAGTAAGGTTCTCCAATAGTCCAAGATGTAGATGATGGAGTATATATTCTAGAAGAAGTACAAGGCACACATAATATGGATGAAGATCAGCAAGATGTAGCCACTGAAGCTCAAGATGCTAAAGGAAGATTGCCTCCAGCTGTCAGGCATCTAAGGGATCATCCCAAATACCAAATAATTGGTGATGCTAACCAGGGAGTTATAACAAGGAGCAGAAGTCTCAACACAGCCTTGTATTCAAGCTTCCTATCACAAAGTTAAGCTCAAAAGATTTGAAGAGGCCAATATAGACCAGTTCTGGATTGTGTTAATACAAGAAGAACTGAACCAGTTCAAAAGGTGTAAGATCTGGAAGCTGCTTCCGGACCACAAGGATATAATATCATTGGAACCAAGTGGATCTATTGGAATAAGATTGATGAAAATGATATTATAATCAAGAATAGGGCTAGGTCGGTAGCTAAGTGATACAGACAAGAAGAAGGTGTTGACTTTGATCAAACCTTTGCCCCAGTGGCCAAATTGGAAGCCATCAGACTATTCCTTGCATATACTGCACATAAGGGATTCAAAGTATACCAGATTGATGTGAAATCAACCTTCCTGAATGGTGACTTAAGGGAAGAAGTTTATGTTGAGCAGCCATTAAGTTTTGTTAATCCTAACTCTCCTGATTATGTTTATAGACTTAGGAAAGCTCTACATGGGTTGAAGCAATCCTTTAGGGCATGGTATGAGACCTTATCTAGCTTCCTCATTGAGAACAAATTCTCAAGGGAGAAGATAGCTAATACTCTATTCCTGAGGGAATCTAAGGGTAAGATCATCCTAGTCCAAATTCATGTAGATGACATAATTTTTGGGTCTACTGATGAGAAATTTTGCAAGACGTTTGTCAAATTTATGCAAGGGAATTTTTAGATGAGCAGTATGGGTGAACTCAAGTTCTTATTGGGCTTCCAAGTAAGGCAGACTGAAGATGGATTGTCTATCGCACAGTCTAAGTTCACTTGGGAGTTAATTAAAAATTTGGAATGGAGAGTGCCGCCATAATGAAAAATGTCATGGGGTCAAGTATGTCTATAGACAAAGATCTGGTAGGGTAACCTGTGGATGAAACTTTGTATAGATGGATAACTGGCTCCCTCATATATCTTACTGCAAGTAGGTCAGACATCATGTATATATATAGTACATGTGGGTGTACTAGATATTAGGCTAGCCCTTAGGAGTCTCACTACTTTGCTGCTAAGAGAATTTTGAGATATCTTAAGGGCACACCAGATCTTGACCTATGGTACCCTAGGAATATTGATTTTGAACTAACTGGCTATTCAGATGCAGATTTTGCAAGCTATAGAGAGGACAGGAAAATCACATCTGGCACCTATCAATTCTTGGGAGGAAGACTTGTGTCTTGGAGCAGCAAGAAGCAGACCAGTGTGGTTATTTCAACAACTGAGGCAGAGTATATATCAGTAGGAAGTTGTTGTGCACAGTTGTTGAGGATCCAACATCAGCTCCAAGATTACAACATCAAGATAAGTAAAACCCCCATGTACTGTGATTCAACTAGTGCAATATCCATTTCTAGGAATCCTGTCTCTCATAGCAGGACTAAGTATTTGAGATTAGGTATCATTTTATTAGGGAGCATGTGGTGAAGGAAGATATCAGTCTTGAATTTGTCAATACAAACAAGCAAGTGTCTGACATCTTCACTAAGCCACTAGATCAAGTCAAGTTCTACACCTTCAGTTTTGAGTTAGGTATGTTGAACTTAGGATAGCTTCAATTGCTCCTTATATTGTTATAGGAATTATTACTTCTTGCAGGTTATTAATACTTTCAGTGGTATCAAGACTGAAATTGATTAAAGTGTCTATTAGAGAGAATGATAGAAGATGCTCCTATTGAGGGGGAGCAAGTACAGCACTTGCAGGAACAAGTTCAACTTCCTGTTGAGAAGCAACAAGCAGCTACAATAGTGGAATTCTAAGATCAACACTACTGATCTGTATGTCCTAAGGACAATGCACAGACTGAGGGAGATATTAACTCTGAACTCACTACTCCAGAGATTATTTATGATATGGTCATAAACTTCTCAGAGTTTAAGATGGAATGTTGCTGATGAGAAGACAAAGATGTGTAATATAAGAATGATGTTCCTCCAAAAATAATGATGTAGTTGAGGGGGAGCATTCACATGTTCCTACTCAGGATGAGGTCATTCCATCCATCTAATTGGCTGAGTATTCAACTCTTCCTGAGCATGATGGTCAAAAGGACCAAGAGTATAATTCACTGTTGATCCTTTCTCCACCCTCAATAGATGAATGCTTATTAAAGAAGCCAGAAAGGGGGAGGAGTGGGAGAGCAATGACTACTTGTTGAGTCGGTACATAATACTTGGAAACTTTCAAGTGGTAACAGGAGAGCAATGGCTTGATATGTTAAGTCAGTGCATTAAACTGGGGAACTTTAGACAAGATATAGTTACTAGCTTACATGTGCATACTTGATATGTTTTATGTATTAATGCATCTTAGTATTGTTATTTATTTTGTCTTCTTCAAACAGTGGGAGATTATTGAGAATATTACCCTTCAATGTCCCCTGGATTTCAAGATGCATCACTATCAATACTAAGAGCATAATTGTGTTTAATGTATGTTCAAGTTTTATGTGTGCATGATGTTCATTCTCACAATGATTAGACAGGTTGTCTTAGTGAAAGTGACAAGTGGATACAAGGAAGAATGCTGGGAAGATAGAAACTTGTCTATGTCCATAGACATTGAGTGAAGGAAGTTCACTCAACGCCAGATGTCAATAAGCTTCTGTCAAAGCCTCAGAAGATGTCGACAGAAAATCTAAGTCCAAATGCATTGAGTGAGGACAGTTCACTCAATGCCTACTCAATAGAAAAATCAACTAAGTATAGAAGCGTTGAGTGAAGGCAGTTCACTTAACGCCTAAAGAAGAATGCGTCGACAGAACTAAGTGATGTCAAAGCTTAAGAAGAAGTGGATAGAAAGCCTGTCTAAGTCCAGAAGCATTGTGTGAATCCAGTTCACTCAACATCATCTCAACGAGAAATTCTACTAAATACAGAAGCGTTGAGAGAAGTCTGTTCAATCAATGCCTCATCAAGATATCAGGAAAGTTAAATATGAATTGATTGATGAAGGCTAACTCAACGTAATCAATGCCTATCAATAGAAAATTTGTATAAGGACAAAAGTGTTGATTGAAGGTCATTCACTCAATGCTTCCTCAACAGAGATATTGGCTAATTCCAAATTCGTCGAGTGATGAATAATCACTCGACGCCTAATGGTACAAAAAATTGGCTAAGTGTTTTGGCGCTGAGTGAAGGTTATCCACTCAACGTCTATGATGAATTGTTTGAAATTGGTTAAGTCCACAGATGCTGATGTTAGCAAAATTCAAAATCGTTGTAGGAAGTCTATAGTACACAACAAACGGCATTGCATGCCCACCGTATGACATTTACTGATAAAGCAAAGTTGCAGCCAACAACTATTGTTGGCCCTGAGGCTCAAAGTGTCGTTAGACGACGGAAGATAAAAAGCGACAGATCAGAAAATAGAAGACAACTTTTGGATTAACTTTTGGAAAAGCTCTGGACTTCATCTTCTTCCTCTCGACATTATTGCAGAGCCGAAAGAACAAAGTTCAACCTTCTGATCTAAGAGTTCAAGCAAGTTAGTTGTTGTCATTCTCACCTTCAACGACAAGTTCAGAGAAATATCTATGAGAGAGAAGAAGCGGCAAGGCCAAACCCTAATTGCAACTGATCTGGATGTTGATAGAAGATAGATGTTGCCATTCTCACTTGGAATAGCAAGTTTAGAGAAACTCTCTGAAAAGAAGGAGCGGCAAGGGCTAACCCTGGTTGCAGCCAATTCATAGTTCTAGTTGATCATTTCTGAAGAATATTTTATGGAAGCTGTGAAAAAGAAAGCTGAATTAAGTTTTTTCAAAATAGAAGGAAGAAGACACAAAGAACATTTCTCTGGGGTCAGATCATCATCAACAAACATTTCTCTTTGTAGGATCCTTTGGATCTGAGTGTAAGCCTATTTTATAAAGGCTAGGTGTAGGATCTGTTGTATATCCGAGGTAGGATCCCTGTATTGATCTGAGGTAGGGCCTATGAGATTGAGTTGTAGGACTTATGCTCAAGTCTGAGGTAGGATCTTGGACTAGACCTAAGTTGTAGGGCAGATTGCCTGAGGTTGAATCTATTTCAGATCTGAGGTAGGAGAGTATTCCTCTCTGAGTTGTAGGGAGATCTTTCTAGCCTGAGTGTAGGATGTTGGATTCCTAGTTGGATTTGGGCTAGGTTCATAAACTAGGATGACTAACCAACGATGTATAGCCAGGGTCATGTTTTTGAGTCTTAGAGTTTAGGCTAAGTCTTTAGGTTCAACCATACATGGACCAGCTAGCAGAAGACTCAAGACTTAGAAGAAAATCAAGTTCAGAAATTGAGTTCGATGTTCATCGAACTCAGCTCGACGATAGTCGTGCTCCGCTCGACGAACTCATAGTTAATTATCTGAGTTGAGCTCGACGAAGTCTGGAGTTCAGCCTTCAAAAATTTCCTTCTGGTTACTTTTGCTGAACTCAGCTCGACGAAGAAAAAATATCTGCTCGACGAACTTGGACTACAGAAATGGCAATTTATTCACTAAATGTAGTTTGCTGAGCTTTGGTCGATGAACTTAGTTCTCAGGTCGACGAACAAGTTTTCTCAGCTCGACGAACAGCATTTCTCAGCTCGACGAACTTGGATCTCAGGTCGACGTAATATGTTCTATGGTCGACGATTTCTGTGCAGTTCCAGACTTAGAGTTTTCCCTCCTTTCCGACCATATTTCATATATTATTTGACAATAATTTCCTGAGTAATTAATGCACATATTCTCTGAATATAGCCATTATTTTGCAGTATTAATTATGGTCTTCATCGGGTTAATTACTTGCTTAATTAATATGGACAGTTGGGGAAACTCATCAATGCAAATATTCTCCAGCCAATTTTCATTCTCCAGGCCATAAGCAATTAATGCAGAGAATTCAAAATTCAAAGGAGAATTTGGACAAGGAATATAAAAGAGATTTTTCCCTCTTTTGTCGACAGCAATACAGAGATACAACAGGACGTAGAACAGTACACAGAGAAGAATTACACAAGATCATCTGCCTTCTTCCCTGTGCAGAAAACACTTTATTTTCTCCTTGATCTTACAGAAGAAGAAGAACAATCACCACAATCAAGAGTCTTCTTCAACTTTCATTCCAAGAGCTTTCATGGACAACATATTCAAATCAGTCAGAAGTTCCTGGATCACTTAAAAATCAAGGCTAAAGACCTACACCCTATGTAAGGCTCCAAGTGATATTGAGAGGAGCTCTTGACAACAGCAATCCACTTGTCTTCTCAGTTGTTTGAGAAAGAGAAGACACTATCAATCTCTCTCTCCCCTCATGTATAAAGGGTTTATTACCTCCCTTCAAAAGTTTATTTTGGTTTTTTGGGAACCTGATCAAAAGCTCAAAGGTGGTAGTCACCTGATCAAAACCTGCTAGTGGATTCCTACCAGGGTGGTAGAAGAGTGGATGTACCGAGGTTGGGGAACCACTATATAATTTCTTGTGTTGTCTGGTTTGACATTTTCTTATTGTTCTTGTTGTGGCTATGATAGACTAGGTTGTTGTGTTATAGTAGATTAATTTAGATTACTTTTACTTTTTGTCATTATTGGTATCACCTATTCTTTACTCTGATAATAAAAAAATCTTAAACAGCCAAAAAGATTTTAACATACTCTATTCACCCCCCCCCCTAGAGTAATCAGATCTAACCCCCATCTTTCAATTGGTATGAGAGCGAGGTTACTTTGGTTGTACAAGCTCACCCTTGAACCAAAAGATTCTTTGTTAGATCTGATCTTAGTTTTATTTATTACATAGCATGGAACAGAATAAAGACTATGCAAGCACCAGACCTCCAGTCTGCCATTTGAATAAATTTGCAATCTGAAAGGCAAGAATCAGGTTGTATATGAATTCCATTGATGACGACATCTATAATTCTATTTTGACAGGTCCTCCTCAACCAATAGTTGCTATATCTACATCAACATCAAGAACTCATGTTGTTCCACCACCTGAGTGGACAAATGCACAGTAAAAAGCAAAGATTGCAGATGCTAAAGCTATGAACATATTGGCACAAACTATGTCAGATGACATATTTCAAAAAGTGGTTGAATGCACTTCTGTAAAAGCAATTTGGGACTCTCTAAACCAGATGGCTGCTGGCTCAGCTGTTGAAAGAAAGGATAAAAGATCAACTCTCATCTCCCAGTATGAGAACTTCAAGAAGGAAGAGACAGAATCTGTTGGTGATATGTGAAAGAGCAGCTAGATCTGATATACTCTAAAGGGGGGTGAATAGAGTATATGGTGCTTTGAATCTTTTTACAACACTTGTTATAGTATGTGTAAGCAGGGAAGCAGTAATAAAACTAATCACAGTACTAAGCTAAACAAAAGCCAAGCACAGAAGAATCAAGGCCAAAAACAAAAATGAAAACAAGCAAAACCAGAAGACACAAGGAAATATAGTGGTTCCCCAAACTTGGGTACATCCACTCTTCTACCACCCTAGGTAGGAATCCACTGTAGGATGAGTTGATCTGGTGTCCTGGGCACCAATGAGCTTTTGATAAGGTGCTCAAAAACCAAAGCAGGTTTTTTTGATCATGTGTCTTGCCACCAATGAGCTTTTGACAAGGTGCTCAAAAACCAAGCTCAAACTTTTGAAGGGAGTTTGAGAAACCCTTTACAGAGTGGGGGTGAGAGAATGATGGAAGTCTTCTCTTTCTCAAACAACTGAGAAGACTATGTGGATTGTTGATGTCAAAGCTCCCCCTGAATCCTTGAGATCTTCAGGAAGAAAAGCTTTGCTGAGGGTGATAGGCCTTCAAAGATTGAACTCCAGCAATGGATGATTTCAGCAATAGCTGAAATGTTGAATGTCTGGAGTCTGGAAATATGTTGGCCTAGAACACTTTGAAGACTAAGGAGATCTAAAGATTTGAGAAGGCTTGATCTCCTTGGATGTGTGTTCTTCAGAATTCTTTTGTGACAGAAGATTTTTGAATGCTTCTCTGTAATCTGTATCCTCTCTCTGTATTGTGTGTGTTCTCTTTTTAGAGATTCAAAAAAATCCTGTCTTTTATTCTCTGGTATAGAATAGAATAACATTCTCTGTCAAGTATAGCCGTTGGCCTGCATTAATTGCATCCTTAATTGCATAATCTCTTCTGGAGGAAAGTCCACAGATATATTCCTTGAAAAATCCCTTGAAACTTGGTCCAGAATTGAATGATAACGGCTAGGAAATCTCTGAATTAATTGCAGAATAACTCCTAACTGATTTGAATTTGAATTAAGAAATATCCTGGAAGTTGTCTGAAATCGTCGAACTGAGCTCTGCTATCGTCGAGCTGAGCTCAGTGATCTGGAAACACACAGCAGCCAAATATCGTCGATCTGAGCTCAAAGATCGTCGAACTGAGCTCAGAGATAAAGATCCAAAGTAGAGTCAAAATCGTCGAACTGAGCTCACCGATCGTCGAATGGAGTTCGACGATATTATGAAGTTGAGCTCAGCGATCGTCGAATGGAGTTCGACGATCTTGTTGAAGTTGAGCTAGACGATCGTCGATCGGAGTTCGACGAATCATCGTGCTGAGCTCGACGATTAGACTAAGTCTCCAGACAGAAAATCTTGGTCTTCAGGGCAGCTTCCAAACCTAGACTTCTAACCCTTAGACTCAATTCTAATTGACCTATTAAGCTATACAGGAGGTCAAGCAAAGGTTCCTAGAGACATAGTGATCCTGACCCAAATTAGTAATAGGGTGTTCCAACAATCTCCCCCTATTTGGGTTAGGATTACTATTTACAGACTTTGGAAAAACTTAATCAACATACAATCAGTAAAACATAAAAACAACAGCTAGACATTGCAGAATAATCACAGAGATATATATGGCATCCAGATAATCAGAAAATACAAAGATTGTCACCTTACAATATCATTTCTTCTCTTTGCCCTTAACCATTTTAATTTCTCTGTTAGGATTTAGGGCTTCCTTCTTAGATCTGGTGTCATCTGCTGCACCTAGAGATGTCTGCTGTTTAAGCCTGGGAACCACTGCTTCAGGATGTAATTCCATGTATCTGTCAGCATCAAAGAATCTACTTGAAGCATATCTCTCAAGTTCTTTTTGTCTCTGTTCAGACATAGTAGAAATGTTGGAAGAGTCTAATTCTTGTTCTCTGGCCTTTTTAATTTGGTCCAGTGCAGCTAATTCCTTTAACCTTGCAGTCCAAGCAGCTGGATTATTTTCAGGATCTTCAAAAGGTACAGGTGGCTCATACCTGTTGGAAGGATTGTCTTGAGAAGGCCTGACAGACACAGTCTCTTTCAGCTTGTAAGGGAAAGGACCATAAGCTGTATCAGAAGAACCATGTCCTCCCCTAGAGTATGGGTGCTGCCTGGAGTACCCTTTAGAATATACTTGAATATCTCTCTGATTGCCCCTATATCCTCATCTCCTAGAATGAGAGCCCCTGGATTGGCTTTCTCTGTGGTAAGATCTGGCATAAGGTTGATAGGGAGCCTGACTTCTGGCTGGGGGTTGACTTGCAGAGCTTCCACCTGCACCTGCATCAGGAGGAGGTGGTGGAGGAGGATGAGAGTGCTGGAATTGGGATGAACCCTTCTCATATTTTCTCTTTTTCTTCATGGCTTTCAGCTGGTTCTTGGAATACTGCATCCAGTGTTCAGTGATTGGGCAATCATGTAGAATATAATAAGGGATATCATTGTTATCTTTGACTTTAGCAGGAGGTACCCTCTTCATAGCCTTGCTCCTTGCCTTCCTTTTCCTGGCAATGGTAGCAAAAGAATCATCAGAGTCTGTTTTAAATTCATCAGATTCAGAACTTTGGTCCTCATAGAGAGCATCTATTTTCTTCATTAAATCCTTCTTAAGCTGAACAGAGGCAGATGAGGCAGAAGTTGAAACAGCAGCAGCAGGTGTTGAGATGGTAACAGCAGGGACAGCAGCAGATGGAGAGGGTGAAGCAGAAGCAACAACAGCAGCAATTTCACTAGCCACAGCAGAAACAGCAGATTCACTAACAATAAAAACTTGAGAGGTGATAGCAGCAACAACTTTACTGACATCAGCAGAAACAGAAACATCATTAAAATCTGCAGAAGGCTCAAATTCAGTGGCCTCTGTCATAAGAATGTCCTTGGAGATTGGTTCATCAGAAGTGGTAGGAACTTCAGCAGCAGCAGTATCAATAATCGCAGAAGCAACATCAATCCTTTCTTTAGAAGAAGCAACAGCAGCAATGACTGAATGTACAAAAGAGGTGATAATGCTAGGGTCACAGCAAGAGAAAGGCACAAGTGCCTTGGATAAGTCTTCTGGGGGCTGGACAGCATTACCCTCTGGCAGACAGCTAAAGAAGGCAGAATCAAAAGCTGATAGCAAAGACCTGAGGTCTATTGCAAGAACTGCAGTTGAACCCTGACTTTGTGGAGGCACAACAACAGGAGGAGCAGCAAAAGAAGCAGAACTGACAACAACAGCAGACAGAGAGCTTGTAGAAACAGCAGCAGCAGCAGCATGAAGATTCTCTTCATATGGCATCTCCCCCTGCCTAGATGCAGACAGGTCTGGATCAAGGCACACTGCTGTAGGTGCTTCCTGAGGGAAGAGGGAGGAGAGCCTGGCAGAAAGGACTGCCACTGACAGGTGTAGAGGAGCCAAGGAGGTCTCCAATAGTAGAGAGAGCCTGGGGGCAAGCAGCTCATACAGCCTGTCAGCAAGGGCTGAGAGGTCTACTTGCTCAAGAGCTGGAGCAGAGGTAGAAGGTATGGAAGCAGCTGGGGATTCTGGAAGGGAAGGGCTGGAGAATTGTGGAATGGATGGCTGAGGTGTTGGTAGGGTGGATATGGAGGATAGGGGAATGGATATGGATGGGGTGAAAGTTGGTTGATCAATGATCTGGTGTAGTAGGTATTGAAATGAAGTGGAGGAGGAGGGTAACTCAGGAGGGGATGAAGGGGAATCATCCATAAAGGAGTCATCCAGTAGGGTGAAGGATGGAATAGAGGGTGAGGAGGTGACATCAGGTGGAGGGTAGGAGAACAGTGGGTGGAATTGTTCTTCTGGTATAGAAAGAACAGGGACTGGAGATGGTGTGGATGTTGGAGATGGGCTGGAGATGGTGATGGTGGATGGAGCTGGAGTGGTGGATGGGGGGAGGGATGGAATTGGAGAAGGAGGAGAGGCAGCAACAGCAGCCAGGTCTTCTGCAGGGGCAGAGACCTGTGGAGGAGTGACTCTTTGAGTCCTTGTGCCTGAAGGAGCACTGGAGAAGGGCCTGCTAGGCTTGCTGATTTGCCTGTCCCACTTTCCAAAGAGGGCACAGGTCAGTCTCTTGGAGGCATTGATATGAACTCCAGAGGAGACCAGCAAGGCAGGACACCTGTGCTGCAGAAATACTCCAAGAATTCTCCCAAAATTAACAAAACTTTTGTTTATTTTCTTTTTGATGAGGTCAAAGAAAACCTCTCCACAGTTCAGATTTTTCTTGTCCACAAGAGCTCCCATGAGACAGAGCTGATGTCTGGATATTGTATCATGGGCTGAGTGCTTTGCCAGGAGCACTTTCCCCACCACATCTGCCATGAACCTGTATTCAACAGACAGGTTCCTTTTAAAGAGCTTGCTAGGGTTTCCCTCTGGATGACCCATCCTGGCAAGCAGTTCAGAATACTCCTCTCCAGATAGCTCAGCAGAATCTTCTCCATTTCTCAATTCAAAAACTTCTGAGAGAATGTTTGGGGTCAAAGGTACCTGATTTCCAGCTATTGACCCAACTATGGTGCTGTTATCCTGATTATGGGTAGTATAAACCCATTCCTTGATCTCGTCTGAAGCCAGCTTGATCCTGGTGGTCATTATAGCAGTCAGATTCTGATCCTTGAACAGACCCAGTATATCTTGAAAAATCTGATCAGTCGTGCTGAAGGATTCTACATCAATGTCAAAACCGGCATCAAACTTTATTACAGCAAGAACAGCAACTGACACAGCCATTGTACCTGCAAAAACTCAACAAACAAAACGACCAAGAGTAGAACTGCTTGGAGGGAAAGAAGATTCTTGCAGAGAAATCGAAAGCGCAAAAGAGAACGACGGCGAAAAATGAGTTTTATATTAGGGTTCGATGCAGAAATGGAAAGATCGTTGAACTCAGTTCGACGATCGAGGCTTCTAAAGGAATCTGAAGAGACTTCAACATCGTCGATCTCCGTTCGACGATATTGGAAAGCGTCGAGCTCCGTTCGACGATCGTTCAGAGAACAAAATCATCGAGCGCCGTTCGACGATCGTTGACCGGAAGAGATAGTTCACACTATCTGAGAGGCACTGAACTCAGTTCGACAATTTAGGAAATCGTCGATCTCCGTTCGACGATCTTGGGGCAAATCGTCGAGCGCAGTTCAGAGATCAGAGAAATTCTAGACACTAAGAAAAATCAGAATGTTTGCCTAGTATTGGTCAATTTTTAAGCTTTCAAAATCTTGGAGATTATTTAAGACTTCCTCCATCTAACATTCCTAACTGATTTAGGAAGAAGGTGTGTTTCTTTTCATCCAAGGGCTTGGTGAAAATATCTCCCCTTTGTAAATCAGTTGGGATATATTGTAATTCAATTTTATTCTTTTCAACATTATCCCTTAGGAAATGATGCCTAATCTCTATGTGTTTTGTCCTACTATGGAGGACTGGATTTTGAGCTATGGAAATAGCACTTGTATTGTCACAAAAGATTTTAGACTTCTCTAAGTTGTAGCCATAGTGTAGGAGTTGGTTTTGGATCCACAAGATTTGTGAACAACAACTGCCTGCAGCCATATATTCAGCTTCAGCAGTTGAAGTTGACACAGATGTTTGTTTCTTACAAAACCAAGAGACAAGTCTGTCACCAAGGAACTGACAATTTCCACTGGTGCTTTTCCTGTCAATTCTGCATCCAGCATAATCAGCATCTGAGAATCCAGTTAAATCAAATGTTGAATCCTTTGGATACTAGAGAACTAGATTTGGACAACTTTTAACATACCTGAGAATCCTCTTTACTAAAGTTAGGTGTAACTCTCTATGGTTTACTTGGAACCTAGCACATATACATGTAGCAAACATTATATCTGGTCTACTAGCTGTAAGATACAGTAAAGAGCCAATCATTGCTCTATATGTTGTCTGATCAACAGGTTTCCCATGTTCATCAGCATCCAATACAGCATTAGTAGGCATGGGTGTTTTCATACAAGATGCCTCAGACATACCAAATTTCTTAACCAGTTCATTTGCATACTTGGTTTGAGAAATGAAGATGCCTTCAGCATGTTGCTTGACTTGCAGTCCTAGGAAGAAGGATAGCTCACCCATGCTACTCATTTCAAATTTAGAATACATCAGGTTAGAAAACCTTCTGCACAATTTGGAGTCAGTAGAACCAAAAATAATATCATCTACATAAATTTGTACTAGTAGGGTATGGGACTTATGGGTTCTAATGAAAAGAGTTTGGTCTACTCTACCCCTTATAAAACCATTTTCCAAGAGAAAGCATGCTAGGGTCTCATACCATGCTCTGGGAGCTTGCTTGAGACCATATAATGCTTTGTTCAGTCTAAAAACATAATCAGGATAAGTTGGAGAGAGAAAACCTGGAGTTTGTCTGACATAAACTTCCTCTTTGATGTCTCCATTCAAGAAAGCACTTTTGACATCCATCTGATATACTTTGAAGCCTTTGTGAGCTGCATAAGCTAGAAATATTCTGATGGCTTCTAATCTTGCAACAGGTGCAAAAGTCTGGTCATAGTCGATTCCTTCTTCTTGAGAGTATCCCTGAGCAACTAGCCTTGCCTTGTTCCTTATAATTACTCCTTGATCATCCAGTTTGTTTCTGAATACCCATTTTGTTCCAACAATGGAATGATCCTTAGGCTTTGGCACTAGTTCTCATACTTTGTTCCTCTCAAATTGATGCAACTCCTCTTGCATTGCAATGATCCAGTGTGGATCTTGCTCTGCATCTTGAATGGACTGAGGTTCAATTTGAGATAGGAAGCAGGTGTGCAACAGGTTTTGGTTGACCTGATTTCTGGTTTGCACACCAGCTGAGATTTCTTCAATTATTTGGGAAATTGGATGGTCTCTTGATGTTACTAAATTAACAGGGGGTGTTGATTGTTCACCAACCTGTGTTGTTGTTTCCTCTTGTGGTACAACAACTGGCTCTTCAAGTTGTGCTTCAATGTGTTGAGCATTTTCTTCATCTTCACTGCTTTCATCCCTTTGAGTAACCTTTAACTTGTTCAAGTCTTCAACTAGAGAATGTTCCTGCAAAGGTTCTATGGTAGAAGAATTCTTCTCCTTGAAAGACATGTTAGTTTCATCAAATGAAATGTGAACAGATTCCTCGATTTTCAAAGATGATTTATTATAGACCCTATAGGCCTTGCTGATCATGGAGTATCCCAGAAACACTCCTTCATCAGCTTTGGCTTGAAATTTTGCTAAATATTTCTTGTCATTATTGTGAATGTAGCAAATACAACCAAAGACTCTAAAATAGTCAACTTTAGGTTTCTTCCCTTTGAGTAATTCATAGGGAGTCTTTCCCTTTAATTTATGTATCAGACTTCTGTTCAACACATAGTTGGAGGTGTTCACTGCCTCTGCCCAGAAGGATAGAGGTAGATGAGCATTTGACAACAATGTAGTGGCAGATTCAATAAGGGTTCTATTTTTCCTTTCAGCTACCCCATTTTGTTGAGGAGTTCTAGGAGCTGAGAAAGTATGTCTGATCCCTTCACTCTGACAGAACTCTTGCATAAGAAGAGAATCAAACTCTGTCCCATGATCACTTCTGATCAGGGCAATGTGAGTATTGAACTCAATCTGTATACATTTGAGAAACTCTGTTAGACACTTGAAGTTATCAGACTTCTTCCTTAGAAAGAACACCCAAGTGAATCTAGAGAAGTCATCTACAACTACTAAAGTGTAGGATTTCCCTCCTTGGCTTTGTACTGTGATGGGTCCAAAAAGATCCATGTGTAACAGATACAATATCCTAGGTGAATCACTCTTATTAAGTGACTTAAAGCTGTTTTTAGTTTGCTTGCCTAATTGACAAGCCCTGCAGAGTCCTTCCTTCTTGTAGGGGCCAGAAGGTAGTCCTCTAACAAGGTTGTCCTTGGATAGCCTAGCAATAGTTCTAAGGTTTAGGTGTCCTAATCTCTAATGCCATAAAATATTTGGTCTACAGACAGAGTTGAACAAGCAGATATCTACATCAGTTGAAAGAAAGTCTACTAGATAGATGTTACCTTTTCTTTTACCTGTCAACACAGTTGTGTTGTCCTCTGACTTGATTTTGCATAAGGCTTTGCTGAAGGTCACCTGGTAGCCTTCATCACACAGTTGACTGATGCTGATTAGGTTGTGCTTCAGTCCTTCCACATAAGATACCTTCTTGAAAGTTACTGAACCAATCTGGACTACACCATATCCTTTAGTCTGTCCAAAGTTTGAATCGCCAAAGATAACTTTGGGTCCAAGCTTGGCTCTGAAGGATGTGAGGTTGTCCTTGTTCCCTGTCATGTGCTTAGAGCACCCACTATCTAAGTACCATTGCTGGTTAGATGTTGGATAGGTCTTCACCTGCACATAAGACAATTCATTTGTTTTTGACCCAGTTTACCTTGGGCCTAGGTTGATAACCTTTAAATTCTGAAATGAAAGACATCCCAGGTTGACTCTTATATCCTTCAGGATGATATCTCCTTGGAGGTATAATCCATTCAGTATAAGGGTTAAAGATTTGGGATGTAGGACCCTTAGGATTCAATTTTGATTTGCCTTTGAAAAATTTTCCAGAGCTCTGAGCTCTGTTCGACGATCTGTGATCTTCGTTCGATGATCTTGGGTCAGATCGTCGAACTCCGTTCGACGGTCGACTATAGCTGAGGTCAGGTATTTGAGATCGTCGACCTGCGTTCGACGATGTTGCTTGAGATCGTCGATCTGCGTTCGATGATTTTGCCTGAGATCGTCGAGCTGCGTTCGGCGATCGTCGATCTTCATTCGGCGATCGTCGATCTGCGTTCGACGATTTTTGCTGGGACTTAGTTTTCTGAGGCAGATCAGAATTTTTCCTAGCAACCTCTACAACTCCCTTTCCTTTGTCAGAAATGAATTTGATTGGAGTTGTTAGGACTATAGGTTGGCTGGATGAAGCACCCAAGCCCAGTGTACTCTTGAATCTGGAGTTCACTGTGCTTGTGATGTCCATCAGCTTGATGCTTCTCCCATTGAGGGATTCTTCAAGCTTCTTGGCCTCAGAGAGCTCACTTTTCAATGAAGCTATCTGTTCCCTACAGCACTCCAACTCCTGAGAGAGTTTGAGGTTTTCTGACTTTAGAGTATTGTGTTCAGATAATTGATTTCTGAGAGAGATAATCTCTTTCTCAGACTTTAGCAGGTCTAAATACAGTGCTTTAAATTCAGATTTAAAATCTTCTGAACTAAAATCAAAAGAACCAATTACCTGATTGTAACGCCCCGAAGTTTGTGTGCGAGTCGGTCGCGGAAAAAGAGTTTTTGGTGCCTGTAGGGATACACGGCCTAGGACACGGGCGTGTCCAAGGCCGTGTCTGGCTGGTGATTTTTTGGTTGTTTTCAACCCGAGAAGGACACGGCCAGGAACACGGCCAGGTGACACGGGCGTGTCATCCGACACGGGCGTGTGCCCACCCGTGTCCCTACCCGTGTCCTGATGGGTCGTGTCCGTTGCCGTGGCGGTTATGCATGACACGCCCACAGACACGGGCGTGTCGAGGAGCCCGACACGGGCGTGTCAGGTCATACACGGGCATGTCTTGGCCAGTGTGCGTTTCCCAGTTCGACGATCGTGCCTGGATCGAGGCACACGGCCATGGACACGGCCGTGTGCCAAGCCGTGTGCGGCCCAGGTCTGGGGAATTTTGTGCAGATCCGAGCCGTTCATTTTCTTTAATTAGGATCCGACGGCCCAGAAGAAATCCTGCTCTGTTAAGGCCGGGAATAGGGAGTTATTCCCTCATTTTTCTCTCCAAAGTTCTCCCCTTCCAAAGTGAGAGAGGAGAGGAAGAAGAAGGAGGTTTCCGGCCGCCGGCGGAGCATCGGAGCACCGTTTCAAAATCGGAGAGCGGATCCGTGGAGGGAAGGTTATTGCAAAGAGTTCTAACCGCGTAGTTTTTCCATGGCGCCAAAACGGACTACAAGGGTAACGATTCTCAACTTGAGCGCTTGAAGCTCTTTCTTTTTGCATAGGGAATCCCTCTCCCGCGAGTATGCGGTGAGTGCGTGGTGTTCCTTGGGGTTGACGGGAATAGTCCCCCTTGTGTTGCATATAGAGCCCGGAATCGTAAGTGCGGGCATAGGCATTGTGTGTGAAGCCTACCCGGACGTGTTTTGTCTGGATCGGTGATGTTGTATTTGATGTGGTTTTGCCGAAGAAGACTCCGTGCTTTGGATTTTTCGGGTTTCTACGCGGTAGATTGCAGCAGGGATCCTTGGAGGTTAGCTTCAAGGCGCACCCGGAAAATTGAGCGGAAACGTGTTCTGCTAACTTGGCGGTCTGGGAACCGGCCTTGATCATAACTGGGTTATGAGATTGTTTTGGAAAATTTGGGATCCGAGAGAAGCTTGGCCCGCACAAAGGACTTAAATTGGACATGCGGCGTGAGCAACGGGCAAGTGGAATTGGACCTAGGCTATGTGGTTCGGTGTGAGAGACCCGAAGACGGGGACTGGCCGTTGGCATAGTCGGAGCCTTAGACGGTGGTCAGAAAGGCTAAATGCTCACATGTTGTTGCCATCCTGGGGGTGGTGGTGAATGCACTGATGGGTCAGGGTTCACCATGAATGTGCCCTGAGTGCACGGGGTGTTTGGCCGTGCGAGCCTACACCTGTGGCGAATTATAATTGCGCTATATGTATATTGTTGGGCTAATGTTATGCAGGGAAAGAGCACCGTCGTCCCGAGTCAGGGGCGGGGTCGTTATAATTTGGTCGGCTTTTAGCTGACCGTTACTTTATTTGTCACCGTGCGGTGGTATGTGCTTGCAGGTGCTGCGGAGCCGAGCGCCAAATAGCGGGCTGGAGCCCATGTTGCTGTGCTGGCCCTAGAAGGCCATAGAATAGTTATATTTATATATATTTCATGTGTGGCCGGCTTGCGAGCCGATGTATGTAAATCACTCTTTATTAAGTGAACATTTGTAAGGACTAAAGGCCATGTACCTGTTTCTGTGTATTTGGGGTTTCATTCCTGTTGTTGTAGCTGTGGACATTCATATTGATGGAATTAATTTTGGGTTCTTTCAACTATAAAATCTTCCGCTAGAATGCTCTGTGATTAGGACGAGTAGTCTTTATTGGTTGGTTTGATTATTCATTTAGTATCCCTTCCGACTGTCTGTGGTATATGGCGTCGGGTTCCAGCTGGACCTTCTGTTATATGTCATGCGACAGATGAGGGTGTTACAATTTGGTATCAGACTTCTGGTTACAGTCAAGCTTAAATGAATTCGTGTGCGAATTCTTTTAAGGGGTGGTGAGCACATGTGTGCGTCATCGTTATAACATCAAAAAGAACCCATGAATGTCCACTTAGGAATGAAAAATACACTTGTTTGGTGGAACCTGAGTGTTCCAATGATTGCTTTTAGCAATTTGTTTGTTGTCTAATCGTGTGTCTTTGCTAATTTAGGCAGCTGGGAGCGGTGCTGGTCAGTCAGAGCGTCCGCAATCAGCGGAAAGTAGTGCACCAAGGGACGTGCTTGCTACACCTCCTTCAGCGGAAACCATCAGGATGGTGGCTGAAGCCGTGTTCGCAATGATAAATGCCCAACCTGCAGGGCAAATGCATCGCGCACCTCCTGCAAATGATCAAGAACCGGTTAGGGCGGCAGAGCCGAGAGTGGTGGAACGCGCGGCAGTTGAGTTAGTAGAGCCGAGGAGAACTACGGAGAGGCAGCTAAAGCATGTGATGGGCTTTAATCCTCCGAGGTTTAATGGGGTTGGAACACCAACTCAAGCTGAGGACTGGCTCTCTTCCATAAAGAGGGTGTTGACGGCCACAATGACTGAGGAGTGGCAGAAGACCACCATAGCGACTTTTCTTTTGGAAGGAGAAGCGAGGATGTGGTAGGACGAGTTGGAGTTTCATCTTCTAGTGGGAAGGCAGCTTGCGGATGTGCCGATGGAGGAATTTTCAAGATTGTTCCTAGCCAGATTTGTACCTTCTACTCAGAGGTTGGATTTGGAGAATCAATTTCTTGGGTTGACTCAGGGATCCAGAAGCGTGGACGAATATCTGCATGAGTTCACACGGTTGGGTCGTTATGCCGGTGCTATGTTTTCAGAAGAAGAGAGGAAGACCAACCGATTCTATGAGGGTCTTCGCGGCGATTTACAGTTACTCCTTGCTGGGCCTAAGGCGCAGGGCTTCCTAGCCTTGGTCAATTCAGCCCGATCGTTGGAAAAGGTTGCGAAGAAGGTTCAAGAGAAGAGGGACCCAGGAGAAAGGAAGACGAGTTCAAGGTGCCAAGTAACAAGACAGGTTTCCGCAGATGGAAAAAGAAGCGGAGGACTTCAAACTCAGCCCCTTCGGCTGATGCATCGGGGGCAACTACAAGTCGAGTCCCCGGAGCTTGCTACAACTGCGGGAAGACGGGGCATTTTGCTCGGGAGTGTTGGAGCGGACGTTCAAAGTCCGAGAGGAGACCTGGAGCGACTTATGAGGAGAAAGGGAAGGCGGTGGAGTCAACCGCATCCCATCATGCTCCAGCCCAGCCTAGAGTCTACAACCTTGGCCTACAGAAGGCCATTAAGCAAGCAGACGTGGTGACAGGTATGAGTTAAATTACAGTGGTTTAACTTTTATAGTTGTTACCTTCGTATTTGTTAGCTTACATTTGTTAATGCTAGGCTTTGTGTTAATCTTTGGGTTTCCGGCGAGAGCCCTTTTTGATACGGGAGCATCACATTCCTTCTTGTCTGAAAAGTGTATATCGCGCATCGGAGTTCCGTTCTCGATGGCAGAAAACAAGTTGGATGTGTTGTTGCCTAATGGGTGCTCAATGCGTGCGGATAGGATTTGTGTTGTGAAGATTCGGATTGGAGACCGGGAGTTTGATTTGTGGGCGTTGGTTCTACCATTAGTGGAGTTCGACGAAATTTTCGGTATGGATTGGCTCTCGGAGCAGAGTGCATGTATTGATTGCAACCGTAAAGAAGTCAAGTTGAGTCTGGACACTGGTGTAGAGGCTACTTTTGCGGGCATGAAGGGGTCAGGGAAAGTTCTGATATCGGCCCTTCAGGTGTTCAAGGAAGTTCGGTCTGGGGCAGAACTGTATGTCACTCTAGTGCAGACTGCGACGCCTAAACCTAGTTTGGGCAACATCCCAGTTGTGTCCGAGTATCCTGATGTGTTTCCAGATGATCTCCCAGGAGCCCCTCCTCAGCGGGAGATAGACTTTACTATAGAGCTGGTACCGGGTGCCAAACCGGTGTCACGCTCCCCCTATCGGATAGCCCCAAGAGAAATGGCAGAGTTGAAGGTGCAACTGCAGGAGTTGCTAGAGCAAGGTTATGTGCGTCCAAGTTCGTCGCCTTGGAGCGCACCAGTTCTCTTTGTTAAGAAGAAAGATGGGAGCTTGCGGCTTTGTATCGATTATCGGGAATTGAACAAACTTACGGAGAAGAACAAATATCCAATCCCGAGGATTGACGATCTATTTGATTAGTTGGTTGGGTCAACTGTATATTTGAAGTTAGATTTGAAGTCTGGTTACTATCAGTTGAGGATAAGGGAGAGCGACATTCCCAAGACAGCATTCAGTACGCGGTTTGGGCATTTCGAGTTCACAGTCATGCCGTTTGGGTTGACGAATGCTCCATCTGTGTTTATGGATCTGATGAATAGGACGTTCAGAGAATACCTAGATCAGTTCGTGATAGTATTTATCGATGATATCCTGGTGTATTCTCGGTGCGAGGAGGATCACTACAAATATTTACACATGGTGTTGGAGACATTGAGGAAAAGTCAGTTGTATGCAAAGTTCTCCAAGTGTGAGTTCTGGTTACCCTCGATAGCGTTCCTTGGTCATGTTGTCAGTGGAGAAGGAATAGCTGTGGATCCGGCGAAGATAGTGGCGATACGGGAGTGGCCTACTTTGACTACGGTGGCAGAGGTCCGGAGTTTTCTGGGGCTTACTGGCTACTACAGGCGCTTCGTAGAGAACTTCTCGCGGATAGCACTACCACTCACGACGTTGACAAGAAAAGATCAGAAGTTTGTGTGGTCTCCGGAGTGCGAACAGGCTTTTGAAGAATTGAAGAGGCGGTTAACCACGGCGCCCATTTTATGTTCGCCAAGTGGAACCGAAGGGTTCGAGATTTTTAGTGATGCTTCGGGCAGTGGTTTGGGTTGTGTTCTGCTACAGCATGGGAGAGTGATAGCTTATGGTTCACGACAATTGAAGGTTCACGAGAGGAATTATCCGGTCCACGACTTAGAGTTAGCGGCCGTGATTTTTGCTCTAAAGCTTTGGAGGCACTATATGTACGGTGTGAAGGTGGATATTTACACCGATCATAAGAGTTTGAAGTACCTATTGGACCAAAAGGATCTGAACATGAGGCAGAGGAGGTGGATGGAGTTCTTAGGGGACTACACCTTCAAGATACACTATGTGCCTGGGAAGGGAAATGCAGTGGCGGATGCGTTGAGTCGTAAGATTCCCACACAAGCCAATTGGTTATCAGTACATGATGAGAGATTGGTCCAAGAGTTGGAGGCATTGGAGATATCTTGTGTCGATAAGCAGTCAAGTGCCGAGGCGAAACTGTTTTGGACAGAGGTGCAGTGTGACCTAACGGATAGAGTTCGGCGGGCTTTGGTTCAAGATAGCAGCATGAAGCAAATTTTGGATGAAGCTTTGGATGGGTCAAATTCCCAGTTTGTGGTTGAAGATGGGTTGCTAAGGAAGGACAGTCGTCTATGCGTTCCTAGTGCGGATAATATTCGGGAGGAGTTGAGATATGAGGCTCATCATACTAAGTACTCAATCCACCCGGGAAGCACTAAGATGTATAGAGACATGAAGAAATTATTCTGGTGGCCGGGTTTGAAGAAGGATGTGGCACTTTATGTGGCCAAGTGTCGTACTTGTGCATTAGTGAAGGCGGAATGCCAGAAGCCCAGAGGTTTCTTGAAATCCCTTCCTATCCCAGAATGGAAGTTCGACGATATATCTATGGATTTTGTGCACGGTTTGTCGAAGTCGCAGAAGGGAAATGATGCCATTTGGGTGGTCGTAGATAGATTGACAAAAGTGTCGCACTTTATCCCAGTGAGAAAGGAGGATCCAGTGGAAAAGTTAACCAAACTCTATGTGGATAATATTGTACGATTGCATGGTGTACCTAGAAGTATTGTTAGTGATCGTGATGGACGCTTCACGTCAAATGACTGGAGGTTGGTGCATGGTCTGTTGGGTACTAAGCTAAAGTTCAGCACAGCATTTCACCCGCAGACAGATGGCCAAACCGAGAGAGTCAACAGGACTATGGAGGACATGCTTCGCATGTGCGTCCTAGATTTCGGGAAGCATTGGGAGGATCACCTGTACATGGTGGAGTTTGCTTACAACAACAGCTTTCAGGCAAGCATTGGAATGGCGCCTTTCGAAGCCTTGTACGGAAGGAAGTGTCGTACGCCGTTGTCTTGGTTGGAGGCAGGCGAATCAAAGTTGTATAAACGTCAAGCGGTGGAAGATGCCACTTCAATGATACGGACAATTCAAGAAAGGCTGAAGATTGCTCAGGATAGACAGTCAAAGTATTACAATGCCAAACATAGAAATGTGGAATTCAACGTTGGCGACGTGGTATATTTGAAGATCAAGCCGTTCAAGGGTGTATCGCGGGTTCGACGCTTGAAGAAGCTGAGTCCGAGATACCTTGGACCATTTGAAATCCTGGAGCGTGTTGGCGAGGCGGCGTATAGATTAAAGATGTCGACGAAGTTGAGTGGGCTGCATGATGTATTCCACGTATCGGTGTTGCGTAAGGCAGTGCAAGAGCCTTCACAGATCGTTGCGGACAATCAAGTACCGGTTGATTATGAGTTAACAACAAGGGTCAAGCCAGTACGAATTGAAGATGTTGCAGTCAAACGACTCCGTAACAAGGAGGTCTGAATGGTTAAAGTCCGTTGGGATAATTGCGGACGTAAGGGTCAAGTACCTGATCTTCTTCAGGTTGAGTCTCTGAGTCTGACTCTGACTCCTCTTCCTCTGAATTATGTTGTAAGGCATTGATTGCCATCATGCAGAACTCCTTTTCTTCTGCATCATCCTCATCATCACTGGAGCTGGATGAGGCTTCTGACTCCTCTTCTGTCTCACTCCAGGATTCAGCAACAAACCCTTTTCTTGTATGTTTGTTTTTGCTTGAAGAAGGTTTGCCATTGCCATTCCTTTTGGAGTCTTTCTCCTTTCTTCTTTCTTTTATGTCCCTTCTGTCCTTGTTCTTGTTCTCTGGACAGTCAGGAACTATGTGCCCTGGTTTCCTGCAACCAAAGCAAATAATGTCTTTATTATTACTAATGGACTTGTCATACCTTGGCTTGTCCTGCTCCTTGTATGATCTTCTTCTGAAGTCCTTTTTGGCCATCTTGTAGAATCTTTTGGTCAGCAGACTGAGTAGTTCATCATTGCCTGTGGCTTTGTCTTCAGGCAGATCCTCAGTTGCCTTGAAGGCTATGGTCTTCTCTTTTCTTGTGGCTGGTGAGGCAGCCTTCTGTTCTTCCTCTCTATTTTTGATGAGTAGCTCATAAGATTTGAGCTTACCCAATAGAGCTTCAGTGGTGATCTCATTTAGACTTCTGGCATCCTTAATTGGCCAGATTCTTGAATCCCAAGTGCTGGGGAAGCACATTAGGATCTTGTCATTAAGTTCAGTTAGAGAGATCTATTTGTCCAATGTCCTGAGTTCACTCACAATTAGACTTAGTCTGTTGTACATGTCTCCCACTGACTCAGTTTCTCCCTTATTGAAATTCTCATATTGAGAGATGAGATGGGATCTTCTATATTTTCTCTCATCAGCAGAGCCTGAGACTATTTCTGAGAGTTTGTCCCAAATTTCTTTTGTTGAGTTACATTCAGCTACCTTTTGAAATATGTCATCTGACATTGTCTGGGCTAGGATATTCATAGCCTTAGCATCAGCTACTTTCCATTTCTTGATATCAGCATCTGTTCCTGATGGAGGTGGAACAGCATTTGTACTGGAATTCTCTGGGGGTCTTGGACATACTGTCAAAACAGAATTAAAAATATCTTCGTCAATAGAATTCATGTAAAGTCTAATCCTTGCCTTCCAAAGTGCAAACTTGGATAGATTGCACACTGGAGGTCTGGTACTAGCATAATCTTTGTTTTGGGCCATGATTTGTGAAAACAAAATCTAACAATAAAATACTAAAGAGAAGCAGATCTAGTTTGGGATCTTTGGGTTCAGGTGTTAGCTTGTACAACCAATCAGGTATGGTATGTTTAATCAACCTCGCTTTGATACCAATTGAAAGAGAAGCTAGATCTGATATACTCTAAAGGGGGGGGTGAATAGAGTATATGGTGTTTTGAATCTTTTTACAACAGTTGTTGTAGTATGTGTAAGCAGGGAAGCAGTAATAAAACTAATCACAGTACTAAGCTAAACAAAAGCCAAGCACAGAAGAATCAAGGCCAAAAACAAAAATGAAAACAAGCAAAACCAGAAGACACAAGGAAATATAGTGGTTCCCCAAACTTGGGTACATCCACTCTTCTACCACCCTAGGTAGGAATCCACTGCAGGATGAGTTGATCAGGTGTCCTGGGCACCAATGAGCTTTTGATAAGGTGCTCAAAAACCAAAGCAGATTTTTTTGATCAGGTATCTTGCCACCAATGAGCTTTTGACAAGGTGCTCAAAAACCAAGCTCAAACTTTTGAAGGGAGTTTGAGAAACCCTTTATAGAGTGGGGGTGAGAGAATGATGGAAGTCTTCTCTTTCTTAAACAACTGAGAAGACTATGTGGATTGTTGATGTCAAAGCTCCCCCTGAATCCTTGAGATCTTCAGGAAGAAAAGCTTTGCTGAGGGTGATATGCCTTCAAAGATTGAACTCCAGCAATGGATGATTTCAGCAATAGCTGAAATGTTGAATGTCTGGAGTCTGGAAATATGTTGGCCTTGAACACTTTGAAGACTAAGGAGATCTAAAGATTTGAGAAGGCTTGATCTCCTTGGATGTGTGTTCTTCAGAATTCTTTTGTGACAGAAGATTTTTGAATGCTTCTTTGTAATTTGTATCCTCTCTCTGTATTGTGTGTGTTCTCTTTTTAGAGATTCAAAAAATCCTGTCTTTTATTCTCTGGTATAGAATAGAATAACATTCTCTGTCAAGTATAGCCGTTGGCCTGCATTAATTGCATTCTTAATTGCATAATCTCTTCTGGAGGAAAGTCCACAGATATATTCCTTGAAAAATCCCTTGAAACTTGGTCCAGAATTGAATGATAACAGCTAGGAAATCTCTGAATTAATTGCAGAATAACTCCTAACTGATTTGAATTTGAATTAAGAAATATCCTGGAAGTTGTCTGAAATCGTCGAACTGAGCTCTCCTATCGTCGAGCTGAGCTCAGCGATCTGGAAACACACAGCAGCCAAATATCGTCGATCTGAGCTCAAAGATCGTCGAACTGAGCTCAGAGATAAAGATCCAAAGCAGAGTCAAAATCGTCGAACTGAGCTCACCGATCGTCGAATGGAGTTCGACGATATTATGAAGTTGAGCTCGGCGATTATCGAATGGAGTTCGACGATATTGTCGAAGTTGAGCTAGACGATCGTCGATCGGAGTTCGACGAATCGTCGTGCTGAGCTCGACGATTAGACTAAGTCTCCAGACAGAAAATCTTAGTCTTCAGGGCAGCTTCCAAACCTAGACTTCTAACCCTTAGACTCAATTCTAATTGACCTATTAAGCTATACAGGAGGTCAAGCAAAGGTTCCTAGAGACATAGTGATCCTGACCCAAATTAGTAATAGGGTGTTCCAACAATATGTACAATAGATTAAGTGCAATCATCAGTGAACTGAAGACCTTGTACAAAGACATCTATCTCACTGAGATCAATGATAAGATCCTCATGTGCTTCCCGAGCTCATGGGATTCCAGGATATGGCCAATTAAGGAGGCCAGAAGATTGAATGAGATTTCCATAGAATCTCTCCTGGGTAAGCTCAAATCTTATGAGTAGTTGATCAAGTCCAGAGAAGGTGCAGAATAAAGGACTCCTCCACCAGCAAGAAAAGAGCAGAATATAGCTTTTAAAGCTGTTGAAGAAATTGAAGCTCCAATATCAAATGAAGAACTCTTGAGTCTCTTAGCCAAGAGATTTTACAAAATAGAAAAGAAGGACATTAGGAGAAAGTCATCCAGGCATGATGACAAACCCATGTATGACAAAACACCCACTATAGAGCATAAGTTTTCTTGGGGCATAGTAGATAGGACATTTTTCACTAGACACCATAAGTATAAAATTTTGTTAGTACAAATTTATGTATATGACATTATTTTTGTGTCTACAGATTCCAAACTATGCAAGAGGTGTTCTAACCTCATGCAATCAAAGTTTGAAATGAGTAGCATGGGTGAGCTCTCCTACTTCCTATGTCTCCAAGTGAAGAAGCTACCTGATGGCATTTTTATATCCCAATCTAAGTATGCTAAAGAGCTTATCAAAAAGTTTGGGATTTCTGATAGCTCAGCCAAGAAAACACCTATGGCTACAAATATTGTAATTGACTTTGATGAACAGGGGAAACCTGTTAATTAGAAATTATATAGGGCCATTGTTGTAACATCCCATTTCCAAATAGACCCCTAAGAATGGTTTTAGCCATGACTAGGTCATGACAAACCCTAGGAAGCCAGAAATGGGCCAGGAGATAGGGGACAAAAAGGTGGAGACCATCATGGTCTGCAAATAGTAGAACTCTAAACAATGGCTTAGGATGACCATGGGCTACACCTTAACCCCAAGACCCTACCACAACACCCCTAACATTTTGGGAGCCCCATTAGAGCCAAAAGGACCCATTAGGGTCAACCCAAGAGGCCCAGTTGACCAAGGTCAACCCTAGCCCTAAATGGGTCAAACTAGCCTACTTAGGGCCAACTGACCTACTCCTAGCCTAAAGGACCCCTCCTATGCCCTCCTAACCCTAAAGTGTGGTCAAATGGTCACTAAGGACACATTGGGGTCAGCCCTAGAGGCCAGGTTGACCCAAGTCAACTCAAGCCCTAACCTGGTCAAAGTACCCTTACTAAGGGTATGTGACCTCCAAAGTACAGGGTAACCCTACATAACCCTACCTAGACCCTAAGGGAAGCCAATGGGTCACCCAGAACCCATAGGGGTCAACCCAATTAGTCATGTTGACCCAAGTCAACCCTCATTTAGGTCAAGTCAAACTTAACCCAAAAGGGCTAACCCAAGCCCAAGCCACTTCTCCCTTAGGCTAAACCCATTCCCATGACCATCATAATCAAGTGGGCTGCATTTAGTTTGTGAGGTTGACTAGTCAACCAGAGGTGACTAGGAGAGAGAAAGGAGCTCCTCTCCATGATAATGGAGGAGAGAGAAAATGAGGAAGAAGAAGGGGGAAGTGAGAGGCCGGCCAAGGGAGACTAACAGCCACCAATTATGGCTGCAATCAACTCCTCTAGGAGAGAGGAGTTGATTCCAGCCGTTTCCCGGCCACCAAGGGGTGGGTTCAGCCCCCCTCCACACAACCCGAGCCACACCTTTAATGGTGTTAATGGCCATTGAAGAACCAGCCTCTCCTCTCCCCCATTTGCCATTTAAACACCTTCAGGGAGCCGAGGGATCATTTTAGAGCGTTTACCTAGAGGAGACGAGCCATTCCACTGTGCAGTTGCAGAAGCCGAGCGCCGCCGCCGTCGTCAATGGCATCCCGCCGCTCCTCTCGCATCCAGGCCGCCAGGAAGGTCCTCCTCCTCTCCTTAACCCGCGGGTAGATCTTAGGATTAATTAGGCTTGAGTTTCGGGCTCAATTGAGCCTGATCCAATCCGGGATTTTTCCTGGTTTCGGCAAGAAAACCTCTTGCTATATCCGCCGGAAAACGCCTCTCCGGCGGCGGAGCCGCCGCCTGGCGATAGCCACCACCTCAACGGAGGTGTTGGTGGCGGTGGCCGGCCGGGGAAGGGGCTGGATCGCCGGCGGCAGGGCTTGGAAATCGCTCCAGGCGGGACGAATCTCAGTCGTCGGCTCAATGAAGACGATGACCAGATGCCGTTGATCCTTGCGCCAAGATTCGTGCTGCATCAGTATTAAACTATAGGAAATTAATGTTATTTATTTCATTTTGTCACACTTTTGACATTTAATGTTTTAAATTTTTAAAAATAGTTAGAGGCTCTGTATGAGAAAATGATCAACACATGATTTGTATCCCTTCCTGTCTACTTTATTGTAAAATTGGTTTGAACCCATTTAGGCTTCTGGTTTGACCAGGGCACCCATTTTGGTGGGACATACCCTTAGGGCTAGGCAGTCATTAAATTGAGTGCCCACTCTTCACCCCTAGCCCAAATTAGTTGAAATTTTGGCAGAGAGTCTATCATAGTTATACCTAGGGCCTGCCCAAAAATGGGAATTTTTGGAGAACATATTTTTATAATTTTTGTAAATATTTAATAATTATTAGATAAATTAAATAGGTGCCCTAAACACCTCCAAACCCTCTCAAATCTTGGTGAGTGGTCCCTGGGTTCCAATTAGGTATCTGTATAAAATTTCATGCAATTTGGATGTGTTTTGAATAGGTTTTGACCCAACCCTAGCTATACCTTAAAAAGGGCATTTTGGTCAAAAGTTGCACTTTTGATTTTGAGTGACCAAATCACCTCAACAGAGGCTGAAATTTGGGTCACTGACTTGTTAGGGCACTCATCACCTCCCCATGGAATATGGGATAGGGAGGAATAGATTTGCCCTAAGTTCCTAGGTCAAACCCTAAGGAGGGACCTGTTGGCCTTGTGAAGGGTATGAGTCCTAAACACCTTGGATGAACTTCAATTTTTGCAAGGAGGTTCCTAGAACATATATAACCCTCTGTTAAAAATATTAGCTAACTTTGAAAATGGTAGAGCCTCCAGAACTCTAACCCTAGCTTAGGACCTAAAACTTGTAGTGTAGGTTTAGGTTAGCTAAACATCTTGAACCTTAACCAAATTTGGGTAGTGAAGGGGCTAGGGTATTTTGAGCCTCTGACAATTTACTTGAGGAATTTTGGACAATGGTTTTAGCACTTCATTTGTAATCAATAGTAATGCCCTAATAATTATTTTAGCTATTGTGGTCTCACTGCCCATAGAGAGGGTATGAAACATGAGCAGAGTTGGTTTTAGGTTATAATAAGCTTGTATGAATTTTGTTAGAATTTTTGGGTATCTATTTAGGGCATCTACTTCACAAGTACTTTATTTTGATTACATATTAATAATCCTTGTCAGAGGCCATTACTTACTGAAAAATCATGAAACTTCCAGCATAGTGTTTTTAGCTCAATGTTATCATATGAAAATTTTTGTGGAATTATTTGATGAATGATTAGCATACTTTGTTCATTAACCCTTAAATTAGAGAGTTCATAAGAAAATCAAATATAGCTTTATTTCCAAATGATAAATTATGAACCTTTTCCTAGGGTACTTGTAGTCCATCACAATCATCCCTGAATTTTCTCTGAATTTTTGGAGGTGTTATTACTATAGAATCTTTTAATATGACTTTTTATGGGGCATCTTTGAAATTAAATTTAAAGGCCTAAACCTTGCTGAAAACTTGGGAGACTTAGGATTTAGAGTTGATTAGGCATTTTGTATTTATCATAAATTTAGTGGAATAATATCTTGTCTGATTATGGTACTTCATGTTCAAACCTGGGCCTTTTGGGACATTAGAATAAATAAATTAATTATCAGACAAATTAGGAAAATTATGGATTTCTGGATTTATGCTTCAAATGTCCTTTTAGACCTATAATAATTATCATAAGGGTACTGGATGAGTATTTCATGTACTTCCCTTTTTACGGGTCATGTAGCTTAAGTGGTCTGCATATAGCAAAACTGCAGGATTTCATTTGGATGTGAATTAGGGCAAGTATGATGGGTCTTGGTGGTTTGCTGTAAAGACAAATGGAAGGGGCTGCATCTATGGAAGATGAGTGAGTAGGGTGTGGTTTTGTCTAGAGTTTATAGGCGTTCGGGTCCGACGAAAGATCGTCCCACCCAAGGAAGAGTTGGAGTCAAATTACCCTAGGATTAGCATATCGAAATATGAGAAAATAATGGGTAAGGGAATCAACCAATCATAAAATAAGTACCTTGCGAAAGGGAACGTTGGGCGTAATCCCAACACAGTTCCTAGTGCCCCTTGAGAGCCCTTCACAGGGAATACCGGGGGCAGTCCTGGGTTAACGTAAACTGTTTAACAAGCTGAAAAGAGTAACTTAGTAATTAGGGTCGCACATTCCACAACACTGATGGCACCAGAGGTTGGTTAGGAGCTTCGGCTCGGATGGTTAAAAGGCGGACTTTGGGTCCGAGGAGCTTCGGCTCGATTGCTTGAGTCAGACGTGTTGGTCCGGGGAGCTTCGGCTCGATTCTTGATTACGCTAATTTGCATGTGCATAACAGGAAAGGAAATTAAGCTGGTGGGTCTTCGGTATTGGAGGGTCGATGCACCGACGCCAATACGTTGACTCGGCAAGTGTGGTTAGCACTTCGCCAACAGAAGTCCGGTGCGCCAGCCGGCAAGAGTACGCAGGAGTCCGCTTCGTGCACCAAGCGTTGAGGCATACGATAGGTCTGACCAGTAGTGCTTTACTAGTTTAGAGGTGGGCGAGGCCCAACCCACCGCTTCCGTCTGCCACTACGGAGGTATCCTGGGAGGTTACGGCTCCAGAAAGGGGGAACTAAAGGTCTGTGTGCACAGAGTCGGGTGTGTGTGTTGCACTTGCATGTCCATCATACCCACTTGCATGTCATAGCATAATCGTTACCTTAAACCTTGACACCTAAAGTATAAGTGGAATGGGACGCTTATACTTTAGGACCTGCAAAACGACCCCTTAGTCTATAAGCTTGTGTGGGCAAGTTTATAAATTAAGGTTAATTTTGATATATTTAGTTACTGCTGTTTGACCACCGACACCCCAACGTATAAATCGGTATGGGACTTTTTATACGATGGGAGCCTTGCAAAAGACCCCTTGGCTTATGTGTTTTTCACATAAGTGAAGGTTACATTTCATATTACAGCTTATTGTCTTTATATGCTATAGAACTTGCTAGAATAGGACCGCTGCATCTGCTTTTGATATTCTCCACCTTCAAGTCCTCCCCTTTCTTCCTCTCCGCTCGGTGCCTAGGAGCCGTGGGGAAGGGGTGGGGGATGATAGGACTTAGTCTTTTAGACTAACGGTTTTCGAACCGCATCATTTAGGGGATCGCGGAGACCAGCATGGAGGAGCAGCCCCAGAGACCTGTGCGCTTGGAGTGGGGCAGTCTAGCTCCGGAGTTCACACAGCCGGGACCGTGAGTCTCGACCCTAAGCAGTTTTCTACTTTTGTTTCTGCATGAGAGATCTTGTAGTGAGGATTTGATGTACCGGGCATAAGCCCGTTTTGCTACTCTGATGTTATTTTCTGTGGACACTCCCTTCGTGGAGTTATATTTATTATGTCATGTGATTCTCTGTGGACAGATAGTTTACATTTACTTCATTATTTTGCTACTTTTATGTGATCGAAATGGCCGGCAGAACCGGCGCTTTGTGGTGATGACTCTTCAGGGCGTGAAGGAGTCACCGCAAAACGGCGGTTCTGGGCCTAAGACCCCGGTGTCCAAAAAAGAAAAAAAAAGGGGGTCTTACAATTGTTGGGTCCCTATTATACCTTACAGTAAGTAGACCTGACATAATATTTGCTACATATCTTTGTACTAGGTTCCAAGTGAACCCCAAAGAATCTCACCTTACTTTCTTAAAAAAGATTTTAAGATATATAAAGAGTTGTCCTAGTCTAGGACTCTGGTATCCAACTGAGTCAGAGTTTGAGTTGGCTGGACACTCAGATGCTGACTTTGTTGGATGTAAAGTGGACAGAAAAAGTACCACAGGGACATGCCAGTTTCTTGGTATGAGATTAGTGTCTTAGTTTTGTAAGAAGTAGTCATTTGTGTCTACCTTAACTACTGAAGCAAAATACATAGCAGCTGGCAGTTGCTTTTCCCAGATGCTGTGGATTCGGAACCAACTCCTGGACTATGGGTTCAACTTAAATAATTCAACTTTACTTTGTGACAACACAAGTACAATTTCCATTGCACAAAATCCAGTCCATCAAAGTAGAACTAAGCATATAGACATTAGGCATCATTTCATTAGAGAGTGTGTGGACAAAAATAAAATTAAGCTTGTCTACATCTACACTAATTTGTAAAGAGCAGATATCTTCACCAAACCCTTGGATGAGAGGAACCATCTGTTCTTTATAAACCAGCTTGTCATGATCAATGGAGAAGCTTTAATTTAATTTCTGTCTGTGGTCGACAAATTTTTCAAAGTTCGTTGAACGGAGATCGATGAACTGTGAAACGTTCTAGAGAAATTCGTTGAACGGAGATCGACGAACTCTCTGTCTGTGAAGCTATTTTCATCGAACGGTGATCGGTGAATTTACTTCAGAAAATGTTCGTCGAACTGAACTCGATGAAATGTTTTCACTTCTTCTGACTGAGATCGACGAATTCTTTTGACTATAAAATATTTCGTCGAACCCAGATTGAAGAATTTTTATTTTTCATCTTACGGAGACTGCCGCTTCATATTCTGAAAATCATATATCTAGGTTTTCTTCGAGCTCCGTCCCGCGCTTTCTGTTCCTTTGCACTTGATCTCTATTTTTCTTGTGCAGGCGAAAACAATGGCGATTTCGGTGAACATCCTTGCTGCGATGAAATTTAACATGGGATTTGATATTGACTTCGAATCCATCCAGCATTCTGACCATGTTTTGTGGAAATTCTGAAACTGTTTGAAGAGCAAAATCTGAAGAAGTTCATGACTCAACGAATAAAGATATCAATGACTGAGATTAAGGGATGGATCTTTACATCTACAATATCAGAGTAAGATACACTGACAGGAACAATATCTGGTAATCAAGTTACCCTTTCCCCCGCTATACTAACCGAAGTTTTTGGTCTATTAAATGGAAATGAAGAAATAGAGATGGATAGTGTTGAGTATGAGAACATGCTGATCAAGATGGGTCACTCTGGCGAAAACCCGAACAAACTGCTGAAGAAGAACTTATCTTTTGAATACAAGTTCTTAGCCGATGTAGTTGGCAAACTGCTGCTGGGCAAACACACCGCCCACGACTACATCACCAGGCACCAGTTCCTAGTGATGGGTGCTCTGGTTGACAAGAGAGCAGTAAACTGGGGCAAACTGCTATTTGATTTAATCAAGAAGAAAAACAATAAGAAGGAAGTGTGCTTTGGACAGATTCTGGGAATCGTCCTTCAAGAAAAGGCTCCTGAACATCTGGTCTCCACGACAGTGTTCATAAATGCCTCCAAAAGTCTTACATCTGCCTTATTCAGTAGATGGGAGAGGAAAATCACCAAGCCATCCAAGGCTCCATCCTCTACAAGGACTTCTGAGAGCCCCAGGGCTGTGCTAGCCACTCCCCCACCTCCAAAAGATGTCCTCCCCTCCACCAGCATTCCTTCTCCTCCTCCACCTCATCATTAACAACAACCATTATCTTCTCCAGTTCATACTCCACCAAATCACCAACAACATCAACCCACACCAGCATCAACACCGTTCCATCTCCTGAGCACATCACTCCACCTCAATCTCCACTTCCACCTCATTTAAATGACATACACCATGACACATTTATGTCATCCCATACCTTCAATCTACTATTTCCTCCACCATCTCCACATCAGGAACCCATCTCTGTATGCTCCAATTGTGGAAATCACACTCCATACTCCACTACTCCAGAATCTCTTTATCTCAATTTTCTGATATTGCTAAAGACCTTCTAGCATTTATTTGTCTCACACTTAATAGGCTCATAACTGATGATATAGCTCCCCTTCCTGCTTCCATCACTACCCTTTCATCCAGAATTTTTGCTTTGTCATCTGTCCCTTCTTTTGGAGGACTGGCTTCAGGACCCCCTGAAACCAGTCAGGGGGAGATGCTCTGTGATGAAGAAGCTCCAGTTGTGATAGCAGTAGTAGAAGCAGCAGAAGATTCTGTGATGTCTGATGACTCAGAAGAAGCAGCTATTTGAGCTGAAATAATTTATCTAGTTGATTCTAATATAGATATGGATTATTCAGTTATGCCAGAAATAATAACTATTGGTGACTGCATTATCAATCCCACAGTTGATTTATTCAGCTTATTAAATTATTTTGATACAATTCATTTGAATATCCTTCCAATAGTCTGCTCAAAGCCTTCTATGGCTTTAGTTCCATATACTGCTCCAATAAGCCCCACAGTTGCTAAGCAACTAAAGGCCAGTTTTGTAGTAGTAGAGCCTACAAAAGTATCATCCCCTCCCAAGGCTAGTTCTTCTCCAAAAGCTATCTCTCCAAAGGCTCCCAAATATACAATGGATGAGAGTCCTCTTTCAAACTTAGATGAAATTACTATGATAGATATTGAAGAAGAAAATAAGTTAATGTCTGAAAAGTTGTTGTAACAGTTGCTCTAGAAATGGAAGTTCCAGAACCTCCAGTATAGCCTCAAGCAGAAAAGCAAATATTAAAAGATCTTCTAAAGGCACTGGATGATCTATATGACAATCCTCAGGGATCCCTTGATGAAGAAGAGGATGATGATGATTTTGATGATGACACTGCTGTCAAGAAGAAAGTTTTTAAGAAGAGAAAAGTTGTTCCCATTGCTGCTCCCAAACCAAACCATACTCATGATACACCATATTATATCTTATAGAAGATCACTCCATATCATGGGATGCCAGCATGTATGTGGCTTTTAAAAAATGAGCAGAAATCCAGAAAGAAAAGTAGGAGGTATTCTCCTCCTCCTCAAAGGAACTGGAGAGGTCCTCCTCCTCCTCCACCTGTTGCTGGTGCTTCAGGAAGCAGTCCTCAGAGATCTACCTCCTATGCTCAAACTTATCAAATACATCAAGGTAGATCCTCAAGATATCAATAAAGTAGTTAGTACAGGTATTCCAGCAGACAGCAACATCAACAACAACGACAACAGCAACAACAACAAGCTTCTGAAATAGAAAAAGTTGAAATCTCAAAAAGGCCTGAATCTCCACCTATTCCATTTGTGGATCCTGAAACTGAAAACACTTCAAGAATGGCCAGATTTCAGGAGCTTGTTGGATTATCAATGATCAATAAAGCTAAAGCTGAAGGGAGAGATTCATCTCAATATTCAACAATGTCAACCTATAGAAAGGAAGAATTAAAAAGGTATGATAAGGCTAACAGATTTTTCAATGTTGATGCTTACATGAATTTGCATCGAGAGGCTGTTGTACCCAAAGCCACTTCTATCAATATTATTGGAGCTGCTGATATGACCATGTCCAGGAGAGAAGCAGCTAATCCAAATAGAGAAATCAAATATACACAGCCCTCTGAGAAAGACAAAGATGACTAGCAAAAAAAGAAGTAGAAATGATATATTCTGTTTAATTTGATTGCCTGAACTATATTTGTTAACGTGCGCAATGCTACTAATTGTACATATCTGCTGAATGTTCAATTTCTGCCAGATATATTTTTCTTACTTTGTGAATGTTTTTCTTTTTATATTATTAGTGACCTCACTCAAATAGGGGGAGATTGTTGGATTCCTAGTTGGATTTGGGCTAAGTTCACTAACTAGGATGACTGACCCACAATGTATAGGCAGGGTCATGTTTTGAGTCTTAGATTTAGGCTAAGTCTTTAGGTTCAACATACATG
>CM077148.1:48019841-48124841 GCA_039583875.1 Platanthera guangdongensis
CTTCTCTTTGTGACCCACTTGTGTAGTGTGTGTTTTGGTTTTGTGGACTATGCTATGTGCTTTCATGGATATATTCTGGTTTCATGATGCCTTTTAGTTTTTATACTCTTTAGTTACTTCTCTTTTTTAATATTTACTCATGTCTATCCTCCACGATCCTTATCCAATTAGACTTATTAGCTGGGTTCATAAATTTGTTTCATCTTATCTACGTCCATTAGGGAAGATCACATGTGTATGGGAGTATTGCGGTACATCACATTAGGGGGGTTATGATTATCACACATGTAGGGAGGGTGCACCAGTGAGTCTACACGATCATAGTTAATAGCGTTCTCACGATTAAACGTGCCACTCTGACATATAAACCTGTTCTTTTTGTATTGACTATAGTTGTTTATATTATACCAAGTTACTTCATGTTCTATGTGATTTATATCTCATGAATGAGATTTACTATTATCGAAATGGGGAGTTTGTTGGGACATACGTTCTATATCTCTCAGGTTTGATAATATCAAATCTCAAGTTGTATTTGTCATATACCTTATGAGTGTAGTGTGCAGGTTTACAGGTGTGATGTTTAAGAATCTGTGATTTTTTTGCACTATCGCTTGCGATAGCTTGCAATCGCTTGTGATAGCCTCACCCGCTTTGTGATAGCCGCAATCGCTTGTGATAGACGCAATCGCTTGTGATAGCCGTAATTGCTTTCGGTAGCCTATAGGTGGACATGTCAGCAATCCGTACTGGTGGAACACACGGATGCAAGAAAGGAAGCACTAAATTAGGATATCGCCTGACGATAGTGACTATCGCCCCACGATAGTGTATTAATAATTTGGAAATAGCTACTACTTTCCGACATCGACATAGGTAGTTGGAGGCGGCGATACTAAATTTGGATATCACTAGGCGATAGCCAATATCGCCCGACAATATCATTAAAATACTATAAAAGGAATTTTTTTCTAATGGGGGGGCTTGAGTAGAGGGCGATATGTTCTAGAGGGCATATTTTCATCCCTATTGTGAGAGCCACCATCAAAAAGGATAACTCTCCCTCCGCTGCACGAACGAAGGAGATATTTGGAGAATAAATGCAAGAATGAGATTTCTAAAGTCAATCGCATACCCAAGCCACTAGAATCAAAATCACCAATCTTTGCCGCCTCCAAGGATTTACTTTTGAGGGAGCAAAATTTCTATTTATATTCTCCTTTATTTCCTCATTTTATAATTTATATCTTGTAATCTATGTCGGAAAATCGACCTCAGAGATCGTTGAATTCCTGGGAGGAGTTCATTAGAAATGACTGGGAGTGTTAGATTCTATGGTTCGTATCTCTTTAGTTTGACAGTAACAAATCCCATGTTGTATTTGTTCATACGTGGTTTGGGTATAGTGTGTAGGTTTACATGTATAAAAGAACATGAAAATCAATTTTGTGACCTACTGCTAAGCACTAGCGCTACCGCCCACGCTAGCTCGGATTTAATTTTTTTACGAGCTCTTTGTGGTCTAGCGGGCGACACTAGTCCTACAGCGGGCGCTAGCTTTCTCAATGAGCATCGAGTCATCTGGCTATCATTAGGCGATATGTTTTGTACCATGCCGCGGTAGCTCAAAAAGCAAAAAAAAATTATTTGGATATTTTTCCAAATCTTCTGGACAGCTATTACATCCACGTGCATCGACCTACCGCCGGGCGATAGCTCTATCGTTGGTGGTAGATTACTTTTTCAAGACGTTTAAAAGTGTGTGCTTCTTTTCCTGGAGACACAACTAAGGAGAATATTTCATTCTATGGTCCGGGCGTCATTTGGAGAAGGACGAACTCTCATCTCCATTGAAAGAAAAGCATTGTTTCTTCTCCTACTTGCGTTTGAAGAACTCCGTCGAACGAAATATTCAACGACATTTAGTCGATGATCGTTTGCAAAGAGAATGATATTCAAGAGCATCGATCGCGTGTCATTCCTCAGAGGAGTTCTACATTTGAGGGAGAAATAATTTCTAAACTCTTTGTATTTCACTTTGAATTCTCTTTATTGTCTAGTTGTTTGTGTGTGAGGAAATCGACCAAAGGGTCATCGAAATTCGGGAAGGGTTTCATGAGAATTCGTCTCGGTGAGCGACGTTTAGATCGGTGGATCTAGTGTCAGGAAAATCGGTCATGAGGTTGTCTGGATTTGGAAGGGTTTCGTGAGAAATTGTCCCGGTGAGGGACATCTATATTGTGGGATCTAGTGGGCTCTAAGACCCTTTTGGGGAGGAAGGTGAAGGGCGGCTCAAAGACCTTTCTGGGAGGGAGGGGTAAGGGAGAGAGCCAATAGGTCCGGGTATAGAGTCGGTATAGAAACAAAAAGAGAACATTGTATTTCATCGCTCTGATCTCAGGCGTCATGGAGATCTAGTTGTTCTTGACTGTAAACCACTTTCATTATCCTTGAATAAAATTATTATTCTGTTATTCTCCTTGCAATTTTGTGGTTGTATGCTTGTAGATCCCCGAAAGTTGTGTGAACCTCTATAAGGAATAGTTTTACGAAAGAAAATGACTTGTGACCTACCGCCACGCGCTAGCAGCTAGCGCCCCGCGATAGCCTCCAGAACCAATTTTCCTGTTTAAAACTATGGTTTAATTCTAAATTAATCTGAAAATATTATTCACCCCACCCCCCATAAGGTTGGCCATCTGATCCAATAAGTGGTATCACAAGAAGGTTACTTCAAAAAGGACTAAAATCCTGAGGTAAGATGGTCAGCGTTAATCACGCTTTCCTGAGGGACAACATGTGAGTCGACCTTACCTATTTTGGGAAGTGAATACAACCACTGGAGGACACACATGAAGATATTTCTATTGACTCAAATCATGGATGTCTGGGCCATGATTAAACAAAATACGCTGCACCCACAACCATTATAGGAGAACAAGTCTTGGTGAAACTGCGTGATAAGTGGGATGACAATGATAACTAAAATGCACTAACAATGCAAAGTCTATAAACTCTCTTTTCTGTGCGTTAGACAAACTGAATTTAATAGAATTTGCAATTATGAAACTACTTATGAAATATGGCGATTACTTGAGCTAACGCATGAAGGTACCTCGTCGGTGAAGGAATCGAACCTGTTTTGATTGGAATCTGAATATGAGCAGTTTTAGATGGAGATTGACGAGGAGGTGGATAGGATGTATACTCACTTCATGAAGATCGTCAATGCCTCTAGATCTCTCGAAAAGACTTTTTTCAAATGGAGACTTGGGAGGAAGATCCTGCAATCTCTGCCTCCACGATTCAACCCAAAAGTGACTGTTATTGTCGAATCACATGACATCAGCACCCTGGAGAAAGAGAGCCTCATTAGGAATTCGAAGACTCATGAGCTTGAACTGAAAATACAAGCCGAGGAGTATCCCTGGGAACTGAAAAAGAAGGAACTAACACTGAAAGCAGCAAAGAAAAAAAAGGTTGTGGAAGAGTCTGTTGATGAAGACGAAGAGAGCATCTATGTTTGTGAATTTAGAAGATTCATGAAGAATCCCAATTGGGGAAGGAAAATTCAAAAACTTCCTGGAGAAAGCTGCAGAATAGAAGAGGAGATGGACCAAACCATCGAAGGGGATGGAGAGTGACGAAGAAAGTTTGTACCTGAGTGCTACCACTATCACAAATCTAGACATATTAAGAGAGAGTGTCCAAAGCCCAAAAAAGAAGAAAAGAGAAACAAAGCTGGGATAGGGGAAAGAAGAAAGTGCTAAAGGTTTCAACGTGGGACAATGTTGGTTTTGATGAGTGGGACAATGTTGGTTTTGATGAGTCAAGCACATCCAGCTCAAGTCGTGAGGACGAGGCAAATCTGTGTCTCATGGGAAACATTATAGTGAATCCGACAACGAATCCAGTGTCGAGAGAGACACTGAGGTAATCCATCCTTCCTATGATGAACTATATGTAATCAATGAATAATTATGTGATAAGTTGGATGATTTGCTTCTTGAGAAAAAGTTTTTTTAAATCTGAAAACATGAAAATGAAAAAGGCTTGGAAAAATTAACTAATGAAGTGATCAAATATGACAAAGAGAAGATCGAGTGCCAAGAGTGCTCTGACTCGGTGGCGACGATCAATGAGCCAAATGAAAGTCTCTCCAAGACCTCACAAAAAAAAAAAATCTTACTAATGAGAAAAGGTCTTGGAGAAAAGGCTTCAAATGTCTCTTGCACAAGTAGAAGAGGGTAAAAATAGTTCGCAAATCGATTTGTAATGCTCGTCACAGAAAAGACCGCCATGAAAGCAAGAACCGTGACTTGAACCTTGCCATCCAAAAATTTGGAATATGCAAAAAATCTCTTATTGTGCTGTTAGGTTTTCAGTGTCAGGGATCCAGTAAATTCGGGCTTGGATATAACACTGCGAGCTACCGCCCAGCAGTATCCTTACAATCTGCGATAGCTCCTCTTCAGTGAAGCCGGTTAAGAAGCTTATAAATCACAAAGATAATCACAATAAAACTGGAAGCCTACATCCATATTCTAGCAGGATCCCCAGTACAACGCAAAAGACTGTATCCACAGCATTTGTGAAGTGTGTCAAATGTGATAACTTTGGACACACTTATGGGTCTTGCTTGAATAGAGGAGTAAATAAAATTACTCAAATCTGGATGCCTAAGTCGACTACCGACACTATGGGTGGAATAACTTGGGTAACTAGATCTTTACCATCATCCTCTTTCTAAGTATGTTAGTAGGCTAGGAACAAGGAGAACGTGTGGTACTTAGATTCTTGGTGTTCCAAGCACATGACATGAGATAAAGACAAGTTACTTAGCTAGGAGATTGTAAAAAGAGCTAAATAATGACAAATTTTATTGCTCTAAAAAGATAAGTATTACATAGGTATGCCCCCTTATTTATAAAAAATGGGGGAGATGAGAGAGTACAACAATCGATGTGGGACTAAATATAAGTCGGGCGGCCTATGTGGTTTGAAATTGTCAAACCGCACACTATACAATGAATAATTGAACACCCAGCGGCAACTAAGAAAATCCACCACATAGCCAGGGAAGACCACTTCTACAGGCCGCCAGACTGCAACTGCGGGTTACCTCTAGACCGTAGTTGTGGGTAACTATCAAACTGCAGCTGTTGCAGGCCACCAGACCACAACCGTGGGTTTCCACCATACTGCAATTGCGGTTAACCATCTGTCCGCTGATACTGCTTGCTCCAAACTATTGTGGATAACGTACACTCTACTGCTGCGGTGACATCCAGGCCACTACGGCTAACCTCCAGACCCCTGCGGCTAACATCCACTCTACTATTGCAACTAAACCCAGACCGCTGTGGCTAACCTCCAGACCATTGCTACGATTAATCACTAGACCATTGTTACGACTATCCCTCAGACCACCACTGCTGCTGTCCTCATAACCAGTAGCTGAGGTTCACCATTAGACCGCTGAGCCAAATCACTAAACTGTTGAGAGAAGCAGACCGTTGTGATTAGACATAAGACTGCCCGGTCTCCTCAAGCTCCAACACTCCCCCTCAAGCCGTAGAATATATATCTACCATGCCCAGCTTGCTACAAACCTCCTCAGAAAGAGTAACTGGGTTGGTGAAAAAATCAGCTAGTTCTGTTTTTAAGGTAATAAATGCAGTGCAGATTGGATTATTCAAAATCTCCTCTCTAATGAAGTGGAAATCAACCTCAATATGGTTCATCCTCTCATGAAAGATAGGATTCCTCGAAATGTATATGGATGTCTTGTTGTCATAGTATATTGGCAGAGGATGATCATAAATCTCTCCAAAATCAAGCATAAGTGTCTGTAATCACTTCAGCTCGCAAGTATCAGAGCTATGCTCTTATACTCAGCTTCTGCGCTTGACCTAGAGACTACATCCTATTTCTTGCTCTTCCAGCTGACCAAATTCACACCAACAAAAATATAGAACCTAGAGTTGGACTATCTAACTTCCTTATCATCTATATTTCTGGCATCAGAATATGCCTCAACCCTTAAATGTCCCTTTTTCTAAAACAGAAGTCCTTTCCGTGAAGCACCTTTCACATACTTTAGAATCTTCATTATCGACTGAAGTTTACACTCCTTAGGAGCTTCCATAAACTGGCTCACTCTTACCATTGCATAATAAATATCCGGTCTTGTGACTGTCAAATAAATGAGTTTCCCCACAAGCCATCTGTACCTGGTGACATCCTCAAGAAGAGGTGAGTCCTCACTCCAACACTTGCCATCTCTAACCGACATCAGAGATCAAGAAGGTTTATCCCCAAGGAGGCCTGTCTCTTTTAAGAGGTCCAAAGCATATTTTAGTTGTAAAAGAACAATAGACCCGGGTTTCCTAGATATTTCAATGCCCAAGAAATATTTCAGAGATCTCATATCTTTAGTAATAAAATGCTGAAGAAGATGCTTCTTTGCCATATTCACACCTTCTTTATTATCCCTAATGAGAAGAATATCATCCACATAAACAACAAGGACAACAAGTCCAGCCGGTGTCTTGCGAATGAAAAATGAGTTATCCGCAACACTTCGAGCAAACCCAACAAAAGAAATAACCTCATTGAACTTATCAAACTAGGCCATAGGACTTTGCTTAAGACAATAGATTGTCTTTCACAATTTACAGACCTGAGACTCCCCCTGGGCAACATACCCAGGAGGTTGCTCCATATAGACAGTTTCTTATAAATCATCATAAAGAAAGGCATTCTTTACATCCAACTGAGATATCTCCCAGTTTCTATTGACAGTCACTGAAAAGAGCACACAGATTATAGTAATCCTTGCCACAGGAGATAAAGTATCAAAGAAATCCACACCATAAGTCTGTGTAAAAACTTTTACAACAAGTTATGCCTTGTAACGATCAATAGAGCCATCATGGAGAAACTTAATGACAAAGACCTAGCGACAGCCAACCATATCTGTGCCTGGAGGAGTAGGAACAAGAGTTCAAGTACCCATTCAGTAAGAGTATGCATCTCTTCATCCATAGCAACCTTTCAATGAGGGAGAACCAGAGCATCTTGATATGAGGCTGGAACAACATTTGCAGAGAGGGCAAGTGCAAAGCTCCTAGACAAAGGAGAGAGTTGAGCAAAAGAGACCACAACCTGAAGAGGATGCTGGGTGCAGGAGAAAACACCTTTCCAAAGAGCAATCAGAAGATCTAGATCTGATTATCTACTGTATCAACCCCATCCAAAGAAGAGACTACTGGCCCTGGAGCTGGTTGTAGCGGCTCAAGATAAGAATCATGGATAGTAGAAGAGCCAAAAATAGAAGAATGAGAAATAGGAGGAGAAGAAAGCAGGGTACGCTATGGAAGAGGTGTCAATACATTGGGAGAAGAAGAACCATTAGAAGAAGGAAGAAGAGAGGGAGAACAAAAGAATGGAGCATCCTCAAAAAATGTAACATCTGCCGACACATACCGTCTCCTAAGAACAGGATCAAAATAGTGATATCATTTCTATGTCAGACATTAGCCCAAAAAGATGCATTTGATAGAATGAGGAGAGAGTTTGTCGTGTCCAGAAGCAGGAGAATGAACAAACGCAGTGCATCCAAAGATAGGAGAAGGTAACATAAATGGTGTCCCATCAGGATATATAATAGAAAAAGGAGTCTTTCCATCGAGAACCAAAGACGGAACTCCATTAATGAGAAAACATGAGAGAAGAACCACATGACCCCAATAAGACCGGGGAAAATGCATATGAGTTAGAAGAATACGAGGCACATCCAAAAGATGGCGATTTTTACGTTCAGCAATGTCATTCTATTGTGAAGTGTAAGGGCAAGTAGTTTGATGGACAATGTCATGATTCAAACAAAATGAAGTAAACTGATGACAAAGATATTCCTTAACATTATCAGTGCGAAGAGTTTTAATAGGGTATTGAACTGTGTACGAATTTCATTATAAAATGCAGAAAAATAGAGAAAATCTCAGAGCATTCTCGTAACAAATAAAACCATGTAGAATGAGAAAAATCATCTATGAATGTAACAAAATACAAACCACCCCTACCAACAGTTGGAAGGGGAGAAGGACCCCAAATATCCGAATAAACTAGGTCCAACGGACGAGAAGAACTGCGGCCATGCTTAGGCAGAAATGTAGACCGATGATGCTTGCCAAACTAACAAGCTTCATATTCAAGAGAAGAATCACCGCGAGGTAAATTCAACATAAGCTAATAAAGAATCCGAGGTGGAGGATGCCCAAGGCGAAGATGTCACTGATGTACAGAAGAAGACGCAAAAAAACATAAGCAGTATCAAGATAGAAATAGATGCTGCTCTTAGTCCCAGTAGAAATCATCTCCTTGGAATGAGAAATCTTAAAAGCACAAGGAGAGGCTGTAAAAATAGGTTCACATTTCAACTATTTGCAAAGAGCAGTAACAGAAAGAAGATTTTACGAAAAATTCGGGACATAAAGAGTGTCCTGCAGCTAAAGAGAGTGAGTAACATGCACGGTGCTAGAACCACAAATTGGAGATGGAGAACCATCCACAATAAGAACCAGAGGTAACCAGGTGCTCTTGTCAAGATAAGAGAAAAGACACGAATTACCTGTCATATGATTAGTAGCACCAGAATCAATGAGCCACCTACCCGTTGTCGCCAACTAGGCAGCACCTGAAGTAGTGAGAGAGGAAGTAGATTGCTTAGAGGAATCAACCGACGTTGGATGAAGATGAGGATGTTTGGTTCAATAATGATCAACGAAGTGACCAAGGCGGATATAATGAGAACAAAGATGCTTAGAATAACCACGACCACCAGAACGTCCAGCACGGCCACCAGAGATGTCATGACGAGCAGGATGAGCAATAATTTTAGGAGATAGAGGAGGAGAGGGAAGCAAAGGATGATAAAGAAGAGTAGTAACAACAGAAATTCTGGCAGCAGTAGCACCTAGAGTCTGAGTATCCGCCTCTCCAAGAATCTGTCGACAGATCATATCATAACAGTCTAGTAGGCGAAGAAGATAACAAACAACAAGAAGTTCATAAAAATGCATATGTTGTTCGGCCAGATCAGTAGAAAAAGGTCTATGCTGAAGAAGTTCAGCACTAAGATCCTGAACCTTCTGATAGGCAGAAGAAGGAGTCATGACTGGACGAGCAAAAATATTAGCATACAAAGTATAAATGTCTGAAGTTTGAGCTCCCTTGGAATATAAAGTGATAAGATGATTCCAAGCATTCTTGATGGTCGGATCATGTCGGATTATAGGAAGTCACTCATCAAAGAAATTGTTGTCTAACCAGGTATGCACCAAAGCATCAGAAGTATCCCAATCATCAAAACCAACAGTGCCAAAAGGATGTGGATCATCAGTCAAATGATGATGTTTATGCTGAGATCGTAATAGAAAAATAAAGGACACACTCCAGTCAGGGTAATTGGGTCCTGTAAGCTTTGAAGTAGTACCCAAATTACTAGAAGAAGAGGAAGAAGTAGAAATAGAAGAAGGGGTAGAGACGGTAGAAGAAGAGGATAGAGCAGGAGTGTCCATAGAAAATAGAAAGAAACCGCACGGGTAGAGAGAAACAACCCGCGCGAACTGAACAAGTCGAAAAGACAAGCGACTAAAAAGGGAGGAGGAAAACAAGCCACAAGGAAACCACCCGAACAAAACTATTCACAAAGCAAATCACGCGAATAGAACAGAAGCCGCACAAGTAGAATAAGAAAGGGAGGGAAGGGAGGGATACCGTGCGAACAAAAAAGAAGCTGCGCGAACTGGAGCAAAGGACTGATTAGCTCTGATACCATATAAAAAGTTCTATATAACGGGAAATTTTATTGCCCCAAAAAGGTAATGTTTACATAGGTATGCCCCCTTATTTATAGAAAACAGGGGAGATGAGAGAGTACAACAATCGATGTAGGACTAAATACAAGTCAGACGGCCTGTAACGACTCCATCCATTCATATAGTATATACTAGAAGGTCCGGCCGGGGCCGTACAGTATATACCACAAAACAGGCGGCAAAGTCACGGAGTGATACCAGAGTTACGCATCCTAACTCATTGCATTCTAGCGAAATCCTATAACACACAACGGAACTCTACACATGAATGTCCACCATATAAAGCTCCACATTTATATTTAAACAGGAATGTTCACCAAATATAAAGTTAGTTGGCCTTATGGCCTTACAGGAACTTTTACAACAGTGGCTCCCAAACATTGGCGCGCAGGCCGGCTACAAATAAACAAAGCATAACATTAAAGCTTAGCCTTCAAGGGCTAGTAGCAGCAGCAGCAGCAACAGCATGGACTTCAACATTTATGTGTCCCGCTTGGTTCTCCAGCACATGCACAGGGACAGCCCACCAAACAGTGGCAAACAAGGCAATGATCACCATTCAGCTGACTAATTTATAACGACCCTACCCCTTTCTCGGGGTAGTGGCATTCCTTCCTTGCAAGCATATCAATTCATATACATATATAGATTCATCACATATTGTGCACTCACGCACAACCATTCCATCACAATCGTCAGCCACGCGGCCCGACGATCCGTGCACTCAGGGTACCTTATTGTTGTACAGGCGAACCAGTGTCCCACCACCGTATCAGGGCCGAAACCCAATGGCAAAAGTTGAGCATTTACTCCATGGCGTGCATTCAGATATTTTAGTCTTAATGACCCGGGATTGGCCCGTAGCCCCCCATGGTGTCGTGGCGCGCAGGCCTAAGACTCTCGCTATACGCTCCAATAGACCGCACCTTCAGGTCTCACGTTGGACGAACATAATGCAGGTCGGATCAGCCAGCCCCCGTTGCTCAAGTCGCCTTGCCATCACCGAGTACATCGTACTTGCGGCTAAGAAAAAGGCGCGGGGCGGTTTCACCTTACCTGTTTGGCATCAAGCCGTAAGAGCTCTTCCAACTCATACATAGCCATCATGTCCTCACAGGACTGGCTTCACAATCATAGGTTCGCTAGGTGCCACGCTCAGCGGTAGCGACAGAACTCATTTTCCATCCCTAGCTCAAACTAGCATTTACGGGTATTTCCTGGGCGTTCACGCCAGTACTTCCTACTACTATCCTTCACAAGCACAACCCACCAAGCATCATAAATATCACGGGTATTTTCCTGGATCTCCAATCCAGTACTTCCTGCTACTGCCCTTCACAGGAACAACCCATGAACATCACAATCAATATGAGGGTATTTTCCTGGACTACCACTCCATTACTTCCTGCTACTATCCTTCACAGGTCTAATGCAGCGACTCCTTAATCTATACGTTTCAATCACGGAGTCTTCTCCGGTGCGTATATGCAACATCACCAATCCAGACCAACCTGTCCAGATGGGCTTCACACAGCATGCTTATTCCAACTCCATTTCCAGATCTCTATGTCAATTGATTGGGGATTCCATGAAGCAACCCAAGGACTCCCATAACAAGTCACCCTCTGGTAGGGGAATCGAATGCACATGCCAAAAAGGAAGCCTTCATATGGCTAGGAATAAAGGCTGTTACCCTTGACGATCATTTCGGCGCCATGAACTCCTAGTCGGCTGGAATGCACCGCAACGGCATCGCCTCCACAACACTAGCCTCAGATTGTGAATAGGAACTCTGCAGCTCCACCGGTGGCCGGCTCCTTCCCTCCTCCTCCTCCTTCCTCTCTCTTTCTTTCTCTAGCTTTTAGAAAGAAGATAGCCAAAAGCAAATGAGAATTACCATCTCATTTTTTGGCTTTAAGGAATCAGGGAGGACTCTCAGCCATTGGATCCCAGCTGAGAAAATGGACGGCCACGATTTTGCCATTAAATGCTAAATTTTTCCTGACACGGCCTGTGACACGCCCGTGTCACAGGCCCTGTACCTTAAGAGGCACACAACCGACTCATCCAGACCAGTACACGCCCATGTGACACGCCCGTGTCACGGGCGCTGTCACCTGACAAGCCTTCAGACACGCCCGTGTCTTTGGCCGTGTACATCAGGCTGCACAAAACCAACTTCAACCTGATCGGGACATGGCTAGTGACATGCCCGTATCACAAGCCGTGTACCACAAGACACACCCATGTCGTGCCTGTGTTCACCCGGCCTCAATGCCTTGGGCACATCCAGCAAAGGACACGACCTGTGACACGGGCGTGTCACAGGCCCTGTGCCCATACACGGCAGTAGACTCACCTACAGCTCAACTTAGTCAAACTGAAGTCGTCGACCAGATAGGGACACGGCCTCCGACACACCCTTGTTAGAGGGCGTGTTCCCTCATTTCTCATAAAAATAGATTTTCGTCAACCACTCGCTAGCTGCTCACCCGAGCAGGACACCCCCTGGGACACGCCTGTGTCCCAGGATGTGTCAACCAACTTTTTCCCAATCCTGGGTTTGGGGTGTTACAACCCTCCCCTCCTTATAAAAGTTTTGTCCCCGAAATTTGCACACAGGAAGGCAATCACACACAAGATGTTTTATTCCAAAATCATCTCATACAACTTGGCACGCATTGCATAACAGTTACACAAAGAGTTCGGGAAATTCAGCTCGCATGGTCTGCTCTCTCTCCCATGTTAGCTATTCACAGCCACAATTGTCCCACCAGACTTTGACCATCTCGATCGTCTTGTCTGCAACTGTTTGTCAGCACGATCCTCGATCTGAATAGGCCGAACCTTCATTGTTAGCCCATACTCCACCGACACATGATCATTCTCGATCACTTGAGCTGTATCTTTGACGGCTTTCCGAAGCACCGAGATGTGAAACACATCATGTAATCCACCCAAGTCTGTCGAAAGAGCTAGCTGATACGCAGCTTCCCCAACTCGCTCTACCACTTCGAACGAACCAAGATATCTCGGACTCAACTTTTTCAGTCGCCGATTCCTGGATACGCCTTTGAAGGGTTTGATCTTCAAGTACACCCAATCGCCCACCGCGAACTCCACATTCCGATTCTTGGTGTTGTAGTACTTCGCTTGACAATCCTGGGCTATCAGTAGCCGCTCACGGATAGTGTGTATTGTCGAGTTCGCTTGTTCGACTTCATTATGCCTATACACTTTGGATTCGCCTGCTTCTGTCCAATCTAACGGTGTACGACACTTCAGACCATACAAGGCTTCAAATGGTGCAATACCGATGCTCGCTTGGTAGTTGTTGTTATAGGCAAACTCCACCAGATAGAGATGATCTTCCCATCTCTTCCCAAAATCCAGGGTGCACATGCAGAGCATATCCTTCATGGTCCTGTTGGTCCTCTCAGTCTGGCCATCCGTTTGGGGATGAATGGCCGTACTGAACATCAATTTTGTGCCCAACAGCTGATGGACCAGCCTCCAATCATTCGAAGTAAAGCGCCCATCTCGATCGCTCACGATGCTTCGAGGAACACCATGTAGTCGTACAATCTGTTCCACATAAAGCCTTGCCAAACTTTCCACGGAATCATCTCGTTTGTTCGGAAGGAAGTGCGCCACTTTTGTCAACCGGTCTACAATCACCCAGATTGAATCATTTCCGCTTTGAGATCTCGGCAACCCGTGCACAAAATCCATGGAAATATCATCGAACTTTCATTTTGGAATCGGCAACGACTTCAAGAAACCACCAGGCTTCTGGCATTCTGCCTTCACCAAAGCACAAGTTTGGCATTTGGCCACATAATGTGCGACATCATTCTTTAGTCTTGTCCACCAGAACAGCTTCTTCGTGTCTCTGAACATCTTTATGCTCCCAGGGTGAATTGAGTACTTTGTATAGTGAGCTTCGTACATCAACTCTTCTCGTAACTTACCAAAACTCGGGACGCATAAACGGCCCTCTTTCCGCAAAAGGCCGTCATTCCAGGAGAGTTTGCTCTCTGGCTCGTTCTTGGCATAGCGTTGGAGACTCTCATCCAACTCTGTTGCTCGTCGAACCCTATCCGCAAGGTCACACTGCACCTCCGTCCAGTTCAAACATGCATTGGCTGTAGAATTCTTGTCAACATAAGAAATCTCTAATGCTTCCAACTCCTTGATTAGACGTTCATCGTGTCTCTGCAACCAACTTACCCTTGTCGGAACCCTCCGACTCAAGGCATCCGCGACCACATTTCCCTTCCCGGGAGTATAATGAATCGCAAAAGTGTAGTCCCCAAGTAACTCCAGCCACCTTCGTTGTCGCATATTCATGTCCTTCTGCTCCAACAAATACTTTAGGCTCTTGTGGTCCATATAGATATCCACTTTCACACCATAAAGATAATGTCGCCATAACTTTAGTGCAAAGATCACCTCCGCCAACTCTAAGTCGTGGACGGGATAATTTTGCTCATACACCTTCAACTGGCGAGAGCCATAGCAATCACTTTCCCATTTTGTAGAAGAACATAGCCTAAGCCGCTTCTTGATGCATCACTGTAGATTTCAAATCCGTCAGTACCACATGGCGACATCAACACAGGCGTCGTGGTCAACCGACTCTTCAACTCTTCAAAAGCACGCGCGCACTTCGGTATCCAAACAAACTTCTGTTCCTTTCTCATCAGTGTGGTCAGAGGCAAAGCAATCCGCGAGAAGTTTTCAACAAACCGTCTGTAGTATCCCGCCAGGCCAAGGAAGCTCCTGACTTCGGCCACTGAAGACAACACTGGCCATTTCTGTATGACCCTTATCTTCGACGGATCCATTACGATGCCCTCTTCGCTTACCACATGGCCAAGAAAAACCACCGACGATAGTCAAAACTCGCACTTCGAGAACTTGGCATAGAGCTTATTCTTCCTCAAAGTATGCAACACCAATCGCAAGTGGTTTTCGTGATCGGCTTAAGATTGCGAGTACACCAGTATATCATCAATGAACACAATCACAAACAAGTCCAGATACTCTCAGAACATTCAGTGCATCAGGTCCATGAATACCGATGGAGCATTGCAGAGCCCAAATGGCATTACCGTGAACTTATAATGACTGTAATGTGTCCCAAATATGGTCTTAGGAATGTCACCTTCCCGAATCCTCAACTGGTAATAACCAGATTTCAAATCTAACTTGGACTAGACAGTTGAGCCCACCAGCTGATCAAACAACCCATCAATCCGTGGAATCAGATACTTGTTCTTCTCTGCCAGCTTGTTTAGTTCGCGGTAGTCAACACATAACTGCAAATCACCGTCTTTCTTTTTCACAAACAGAACAGGTGCACTCCAAGGTGACATGCTTAGGCATATATAACCCTGCTCCAACAACTCTTGCAGTTGGAATTTCAACTCCGCCATTTCATTTGGCGCAATGCGATATGGACAGCGGGCTACAGGTTTCGCACCTAACACTAACTTGATCGCAAAGTTGATCTCCCGCTGTGGTGGTAGCCCAGGAAGATCCTTAGGGAACACATCTGCAAACTCCGAGACAACTGGAACATCGCTCACACTGTCCTTAGGCTCAACAGCCTGAATCATCCTAAAGTATAACTTTGCACCCTGCCAAACTGCCTTGATGACTTGGAGTGCAGACATCAACATCCCGCTCACTCCTCACATCCCTGTGAACTTAGTCTCTTGCTCAGTATTCTGGCCCAATGTGATCTCTTTAGCATTACAATCAATCAAGGCATGCTTCTCTGCAAGCCAGTTCATACCAAAGATCACGTCGAATTCCGATATCGGCAGTACAGATGTAGTTAAACAAAACTCCCGATTTCCAATAAGAACCGCCACATCGCAGGCCTTATCAGCAAGCATCATACAACCATTCGGTAACACCACCCTGACGTTATTTGTCTTCACACGACTAGGTATCCCAAGACAAGCTATGAAGTCTTTAGACAGAAAAGAATGTGAAGCACCCGTATTAAACAGTGCTCGCGCTAGCGTGTTTCGAATCATCACAAAGCTTGTGGCAATCGTGTCACACACAAGCCACATACGAAGCAAACAATAAACAAAGCATGCAATAAGAAAAATAATGCAATAACTTAACTCGTACCTGTGACGAAATCACTCTGCATAATGACCTCCTGCAGGCCAAGATTGTAGACTCGGGGCTGTGCCTGGGATGCAGAGGACTCCACCACTGCCTTTCCCTTCTCAGCATAGGACGCTCCCTCCTTCTTTTCTCCCTTCGACAGAACAACCTGACAGTCACGGGCTATATGCCCCACCCGTCCACAAATAAAGAATGTACGATTCTCCAGCCTCGAAGTGGCCCCCGACGTTGCTCCCGATGCAACCATAGAAGGAGCTTGTCCAGTCGACTTGGACCTCTTGCCCCATTTCTTCTTATAGTGTGATTTCCCAGGTCGGGGTATCTAGAACTCCGGCTTGGTCACAGCCAAGGCTCGCTTCCCTTGCACCCTCTTCATGTCATTTTCAGCACGCATGCAGTGTCAACCAACGCCTGGAAGCCTTGGTTCACTGAACTTGAAAGCAGGAATCGCAACTCATCCCGCAATCCTTCATAGAACTTATTCGTTTTCCGCTGCTCATCGGCGAAGATTGAACCCGCATACCGTCCCAACCTCGTGAACTCATGCAGGTAAGTTTCAACACTACCTTCTCCTTGTGTCAGCCTTTGGAACTTGTTTTCCATGGCAATACGCTGTGCCGCAGGTAGGTGCTTTGCCAGGAACATTCGAGAGAACTCCTCGATCGATACTTATGTTAACGGCCTACCCGCTAAGTGGTGTACTTCCATCTCGTCCCACTATAAACACGCCTCTCCTTCGAGTAAGAAGGTGGCTAAGGTGACCTTCTGATCCTCCTCCGTCCAGATCGCCGTCATTATCCGCTTGACGCGCGATAACCAGTCCTCCGCCTGCATGGGAGATCCCATGCCCGTAAATGTTGGCGGATTGAAACTCATAAACTGCTTTAACTGTCTTTCAGTAGCTCGAGGGTCCACAGCCGCAACAGGCTCTGGTCTCGCCGTAACCTGTTCTGGCCTCAATGTTGGTTGCGCCTGGCCTTGCGCCTGCCTAATAGGCTGTGCTTGAATCATTGCAAATAGGGCCTCAGCAACGAATCAAACATTATCCGCAGAAGGGGGAGGTGCAGACACCTCAGCTGGTGCCGTACTCCCATCAGAATGCTGGGGCTTTGACTGTCCAGCACCACTTTGAGTCACCTATAGGTGAACAAGACACGCACATTAGCGACCTCACACAAGCAATCACAACAAAATAGTAACGCATATGATGTAGCGTCGTCCTACGATCCTACACGAGTTAAGATCCGATACGGATGGCGTCAAGTGTTCTCTCGCCACGCTAACAATCTCGTGTTACACGCTAACGAAAACGCAGCAATACCAATTATTTTATTTATCTCACGCACCAACGTTCGGTTAGCCAAACCGTTAGAGATCGAACCACGACTAGATGCCGAGATCCGATCAAGCCAAAAGGACAAATATTCGTGTCCGCACGAGCGATGTTGTACCAAAGAAAGATCCACCAAAAAAAAATTCTGATTCGCGAAACGGTTGATCTTTACCCAACAAGAAATAACGAGGTTCCCCAATCCTCCCGAGAGTATCCAAAAATCGAACGAAAAATAGATCCACAAATTTATTAAGAAACGCCGCGAAATTTCGTTCGTTATCTCAAAAGTCACGCAAGAAATCGCCACCACACAAACAATCTAGAAGAGAAAAAAACTCTTGGTAGAAATTTCGTTACCCCTCTCGGAATAGTAGATCCGGGATATTGGTTCCACTAGAAAATAATCGCTCTCCGTTGAACTCCACGAGAGAGGCTCCAATGATGAAGAAACTCGATCGTCTTCCCCGCTTTGCACCGTGAAGTTTCACCCAATGCCTTTGACTCTTGCAATCAATTTGTCTCCTCCAAGGATGGTCGGTTAGGATGAGATAAGTGGAGAATTTCGTGGGGTGGATGTGTGATAGAGAGTTGAAGGAAGATTGACGGAGGAGGAGGGGAGAGATGGTGGCCGAGATCTTGGAAGGGGAGAAAGGGGGAGGCCGAATTTTGGAGGAGGAAGCCCAAGGTGGGCGGCGGCTATGAAGAGGGAAAGGAGGGGAGTCAAATTAGGTTAGAGAAGTTTTTTGGCAACAATGAAAATCTGCTTTTCTAATTAGAGTTTTAGCCTTATATAGGCCTTACAACACAAGTTCTAATTGCACACCAATAAGTCAACATATTAAAATGCAAGCCATAAATAAAAATAGTTAATTCTTGTGGCGTGGACGAAGATTGTAGCCGTGGCCGCCACGGCGCCGCAAGTCTTTAGCCGGTGGGCCATCATCATCATCATCATCCGCCGCAACTTCATGATAAACCAAAGCGCCATGTACGTCATCATCATCAACTTGGCCGTCCTGGTGGTGGTCGCCATCAATCCTCCCCAGCTCAAAAGGACTCATCACCGTGAGTGGGCAGGAACATAACGGCGTAAGAGGTCCGCATCAAGTATCTCCACCTCCGAAGCCGAGAGCCAAGAGTCGTCCGAAGCTGGGCGACCACGCCAATGAATCAAGAACCTGTGAATGTCACCGTCGGGAGTTGGAAACATAGCATCCTGCAAAATCTTGTCAGGCAAGAAAACGGTCCGGGGAAACCTCGGAAATGCGTTAGGCAAAGAAGAAAAACAAGTTTCAATATCAGTAGGCGGCATACCTCCCGTAGAGTCCGTAGGAGAGAGCGATCCAGAATTGATCTCACCACCCATCCCATTAGAAGTTTTAGTGGAAATATTAAACGGCGAGACAGAAAGTTCATGTGGTGGAGTGACAAAAAGCGTTAAATCGGAAACGTTAAAAATAGGGGAAATTCCCCAATCAGCGGGTAACTGTAATAAATATGCATTTTCGCCCAACTTTTTTAACACTCGAAAAGGACCGGCTCGCCTATTCGCCAATTTCTTTATAGTGCCCGAAGGCATCCGTTCAGGGGTGAGACGAACCATTACCAAATAACCAATATTCAAGGGGACCGCTCGCCTATGTACGTTGACATTCGATTGATAAATATCATATTGTGTAGCTAGCATTTCGCTAATGTGTTTATGGAGACTGTGAACGTGCGAGGCGAAATCCTGCGCAAACTGACTAGACTTAAAAGATGGTGGTAATGGAACCAAATCAAGAGGCACGGGCGCCTTATAACCATGAACGATCTCGTTCGGAGACAAACCGGTGGACCTATTCCTTGAATTATTATAAGCTATTTGAGCTTGAGGAAGGATAAGGTCCCACGTACCTTTATGATCGCCAACTAAGCAACGAAGCAAGCTACCCAAGCTACGATTAACCACTTCTGTTTGCCCATCCGTTTGGGGATGATAGGCCTACGAAAATATCAGTTTCGTACACATAAGCTTCCAAAGTGTTTTCCAGAAATAGCTAGTGAACTTAACGTCCCTATCAGACACTATCGTTTTGGGGACGCCCCGATGCGCCACGACCTCTTTGAAATACAACTTAGCAACATGGGATGCATCGTTGGTAGTGTGGCTAGCGATGAAATATGCCATTTTAGAAAATCGATCGACGACGACAAGGATGGAATCGTGTCTCCGAAATGTCATAGGTAGGCCCAAAATAAAGTCCATACTAACGTCCTCCCAAGGAACAGACGGAATAGGAAGTGGAGTATAAAGACCGGCATTGGTTTTGTTTCCCTTCGCTAACTGACATACGCGGCAACTCCCTACGATTTTATTGACCATTGGCTTAAGCCCCGGCCAAAAGAATTTATCTTCCACTAATATGATCATTTTATCCCGGCCGAAATGTCCCCCTAACCCTCCACTATGTAGCTCCCAGACAATGAAATGGCGTAGTGAAGAGCGGGGAATACACAATTGTGTATGCTCAAATAAATACCCGTCTCGAATGTAGTATGCCGAAATAGTCGAGGTAGCCTGTTCCTGTGCGGCTAAATAAATATCCTTAAAATCCGGGCATAGGACATGCTCTTCCTTAATGCGTTCAAATCCTATTACCTTCACCTCCATTTTAGATAATAATAGAGTGACACGACTAAGGGCGTCCGCCACTCGATTTAACGTACCCTTAAGGTGCTTAATAATGAAAGTATACTCCTGAAGATAGGAGACCCATTTGGCGTGCCGAGGGCTAATTTTACTTTGAGAGTTTACAAATTTTAGCGCCTCATGATCCGAGAGGATCACAAACTCTTTCGATATGAGATAGTGTCGCAAATGTTGGAGACAACGTATCACGGCATAAAACTCACGATCATAATTAGAATAATTTAATTTTGGGCCCGCTAGTTTCTCGCTAAAGTATCCTACCGGATGTCCCTCTTGGCTTAACACTCCTCCAATTCCTATTCCCGAAGCGTCGCATGATAGTTCAAACACTTTAGTAAAATCCGGCAACCGTAGTAGGGGGGCTTCGGACATCCGATCCTTAATCATTTGAAACGCGCTAGTGGCCGACTTGGTCCATTTAAAATCACCCTTCTTCATACATTCAGTGATTGGTGCCATGATACTACTAAAATTGCGAATGAATCGTCGGTAAAACATGGTCAATCCATGAAAACTCCTAACCTCCCTAATATTTTGCGGTTCCGGCCATTCTCTAATCACTTGGACCTTCTTAGGGTCAACATGTATACCCTCAGCGCTCACTATGTATCCTAGAAATTCCATGGAAGTCACACCGAACGCGCACTTCTTAAAATTAATGAATAAGTTCTCTTGGCACAGTGTAGTAAGGATTGTCCGCAAATGAGTTTCATGATCGATCGGCGATATACTAAACACCAAAATATCATCGAAATAGACTACGACAAATTTACCCATATATGGCTTAAAAACTTGGGTCATTAACCGTGAGAAAGTGCTTGGTCCGTTGGTGAGTCCCTCTCCTAGCACTAACCACTCGTAAAGCCCATCCTTAGACTTAAAGGCCGTTTTCCATTCGTCTCCCTCCCATATCCTTATTTGGTGGTAACCACTCTTTAAATCCAATTTTGAGAACACGGTGGCACCGGATAACATATCCAACAAATCGTCTAAACGGGGAATGGGAAACCTATACTTGACAGTTATTTTGTTGATGGCCCGGTAGTCTACACACAACCTCCAAGACTTATCTTTCTTCGGGACCAACAAGGCCGGGACGGCACAAGGGCTTTTACTATGGCGGATAAATCCCTTTGCTAATAAGTCGGAAATTAATATTTGAAGTTCATTATGTGCGGAGGGATTGAGTCGGTAATGGGGTAGATTGGGCAGGGACGAGCCCGGGACGAAGTCAATTTTGTGTTGAATATCCCTGATGGGTGGCAACATGGAAGGTAAATCTACCGGATAGACGTCCTTATACTCTTCCAATAACGTGCGCAAAGATAACGGTAGGTTCTCTAAAGACGGTGAATCTTCCTTTACTTGTAGGCATACTAGCGCATAAATGACACCATCTAGAAAGGTCTCGCGTTCTAACTCCTTCCTACTTATAAAACTTATCATTTTCTTTTCCGCGGGCACCACTGTGTCCTTGGAAATAATCGACGGGTCTTTAGGTGGTGTGGGCTTCAAAACAATGGTCTTACCATTGAACTTGAACTCGTACGTGTTGGCTCTACCCAAATGGGTCACATCATAATCATAAAGCCATGGTCGTCCTAGTAAAACGTGACATACATCCATAGGGATGACATCGCACCACACCTTATCGACATAGCTCTTCACCGTAAGCGGTACCAAGCATCTTTTAGAAACTGCGATAGACGTTTTGTTCACCCATGCTATCTTATACGGATGTGGATGCGGCTCAGTGACTAAGTGCATTCGAGTGATGGCATTCTCCGAAACGACATTCATACAACTACCGCTATCGACTATTAATTTACACCACTTGTCATCGTGCTTAAAATTTACCGAAAAGATATTCGTTCGGTTGTAATCGTCCGCCGCACGCGGTGTATTCAGAATACATCTCATAACCATCATGAAAGAGTCGTCATCAATATCACTTGGCTCGGCGTCAGACTCAGTACCGGCTTCATAAACGATCTCTGCGGGATCAGACGTGGAGCCTAAAAGGGCTAGGGGTTTGCCCTTAGTGGGGCACTCACTAGCATAATGCCCTTGGATTCCACAGGAATAACAAGTGATGTTAGTCTTATTAAGACGCCCTATTGGAACTCTCTCACCCGAGGGATTTTTGATGTTCCTAGCGGTAACGACCACGGAGTTCGAATCTGTGGATCGAAACTTTCCTTTGTCTCGCACGGAGGATGAGGGTGGGGGTCCTAAAATGGATTTTTCTTTTTGGAAAGCTCGTCCCTTGGACTTATAGGCATTGTGCTTTTCTATATCCAAAGCTGCATTAAACGTTGCGTTAAGATCCGTGTGACCGTAGCGCAGGAGCTTGCCTTGGATATCCGGCCTGAGTCCCTTACGAAAACGTGATAGTGTTACTTCGGGCATTTCCCGGACGTCACATCTCACCATCATATCCTTAATTAGTCCCATGTACTCCGCTACCGATTTGTCCCCTTGGCGAAGGGTGGCTAATTCATCGAACATTTGGGTTCGGTGATACGCGGGGACATATTGGTCAGTCAACAGTGCTTTCATGGCAGCCCACCCAATTGGGGGTACTCCATTCACGGTACCCATTCGCCTCTCTTCGTTCAACCAGAACGTCTTGGCCCTACTTAGAAGCTTCATTCGTGCCACTCGTACCTTATCACCGTCAGACAGGTTGTGCCACTCAAAGTAGCACTCGATCTCCATGATCCAATCTAGGAAAACTTGAGGTTCTCCCATTCCATCGTAGGATGGTGGATGTAGTCGCACGGCCCTAGTTAAATTGAAATCGTCGTCCTGATCACGATGGTGGTTTTGTCTTTCGTCTCGTTGGTTGGCGGGCTGTGGTGGGGGCCCCTGTCGATTTATCCCAAAGCCGGGATTTTGAGGCGCCGCCTGATTTACGGCCAACCCTTGTATTAACTGGGTGAGTGCATCGAACCTAGCGTTGAACTCTTCCCGAAGCTCCGCAATCACTGCAGGAGCGTGCTCATCATCATGGTGGTCGGCCATGTGAGAGGTGGAGGGAAAATATTCCGTACCAGACCTTGTGCGCATGAACTACAGGACAACCAGGGATTTTGACCAGATATTTTATAAAAGATGATTTTTTTTGGAGACCTATAAAGTAGGAATACAAAAATATTTTTTTAGACTTTTTTGCTTAGAAAAATAAGGAGAAAATTCAGGAATTTTTTTGTAATTTTCTGCAGAAAAAAAATTTTTTTTGGATGTTGCTATTTGCAGCCCAAAACGAAAATTCTGAATTTCGTTATCTAATACGCAACGTGCACGACCAAGTGTGGGTCGACGCCCTACGACAGGAAAGCGTAAGGATGGTGTCGATTGAGAAATCAACACAACCTCGCTTTGATACCAAATTGATGTAGCGTCGTCCTACGAGCCTACACGAGTTAAGATCCGATACGGATGGCATCAAGTGTTCTCTCGCCACGCTAACAATCTCGTGTTACACGCTAACGAAACCGCAGCAATACCAATTATTTTATTTATCTCACGCACCAACGTTCGGTTAGCCAAACCGTTAGAGATCGAACCACGACTAGATGCCGAGATCCGATCAAGCCAAAAGGACAAATATTCGTGTCCGCACGAGCGATGTTGTACCAAAGAAAGATCCACCAAAAAAAAATTCCGATTCGCGAAACGGTTGATCTTTCCCCAACAAGAAATAACGAGGTTCGCCAATCCTCCCGAGAGTATCCAAAAATCGAACGAAAAATATATCCACAAATTTATTAAGAAACGCCGCGAAATTTCGTTCGTTATCTCAAAAGTCACGCAAGAAATCGCCACCACACAAACAATCTAGAAGAGAAAAAAACTTTTGGTAGAAATTTCGTTACCCCTCTCGGAATAGTAGATCCGGGATATTGGTTTCACTAGAAAATAATCGCTCTCCGTTGAACTCAACGAGAGAGGCTCCAATGATGAAGAAACTCGATCGTCTTCCCCGCTTTGCACCGTGAAGTTTCACCCAAGGCCTTTGACTCTTGCAATCAATTTGTCTCCTCCAAGGATGGTCGGTTAGGATGAGATAAGTGGAGAATTTCGTGGGGTGGATGTGTGATAGAGAGTTGAAGGAAGATTGACGGAGTAGGAGGGGAGAGATGGTGGCCGAGATCTTGGAAGGGGAGAAAGGGGGAGGCCGAATTTTGGAGGAGGAAGCCCAAGGGGGGCGGCGGCTATGAAGAGGGAAAGGAGGGGAGTCAAATTAGGTTAGAGAAGTTTTTTGGCAACAATGAAAATCTGCTTTTCTAATTAGAGTTTTAGCCTTATATAGGCCTTACAACACAAGTGCTAATTGCACACCAATAAGTCAACATATTAAAATGCAAGCCATAAATGAAAATAGTTAATTCTTGTGGCGTGGACGAAGATTGTAGCCGTGGCCGCCACGGCGCCGCAAGTATTTAGCCGGTGGGCCATCATCATCATCATCCACCGCAACTTCATGATCAACCAAAGCGCCATGTACGTCATCATCATCAACTTGGCCATCCTGGTGGTGGTCTCCATCAGCATAGGTTCCTCTAACACTTGTATTTGCATTCCTATGGTGGACATTCAAGAGTTCATTAGCGTTAACGCGGTTCGCACGTACATGTGCTCGCCACCCCACAAAAGAATTCGACCACGAATTCAAAAGGGAAAGACCGAGACAGCTGATACCAAGATTGTAACGACTCCATCCGTTCATATAGTATATACTAGAAGGTCTGGCCGGGGCCCTACAGCATATACCACAAAACATGCGGCGAAGTCACGGAGTGATACCAGAGTTGCGCGTCCTAACTCATTGTATTCTAGCGAAAACCTATAACACACAATGGAGCTTTACACATGAATGTCCACCATATAAAGCTCCACATTTATATTTAAACAGGAATGCTAACCAAATACAAAGTTAGTTGGCCTTATGGCCTTACAGGTTCTTTTATAATAGTGACTCCCAAACATTGGCGTGCAGGACGACCACAAATAAACGAAGCACAACATTAAAGCTTAGCCTTCAAGGGCTAGCAGCAGCAGCAACAATAGCAGGTACTTCAACATTTATGTGTCCCGCTTGGATCTCCATAACCTGCACAGGGACAGCCCACCCAACGGTGGCAAACAAGGCAATGGTCAGCATTCAGTTGACCAATTTATAACGACCCTACCCCTTTCCCGGGGCAGTGGCATTCCTTCCCTATAGGCATAGCAATTAATATATATATATCTATATTCATCACATATTGTGCCCTCATGCACAAGCATTCCATCACAATCGTCAGCCACGCGGCCCAACAATCCGTGCACTCAGGGCACCTTCTTGGTGTATCGGCGAACCAGGGTCCCACCACCGTATCAGGGCCTAAACCCAATGATAAAAGTTGAGCAATTACTCCATGGCGTACAGCCGGAGATTTTAGTCTTAATGATCCGGGATTGGCCCATAGCCCCCTATGGTGTAGAGGCGCGCAAGCCTAATACTCTCGCTATGCGCTCCAACAGACCGCACCTTCAGGTCTCACGTTGGACGGACATAACGCAGGTCGTATCAGCCACCCCCCCCCCCCAATTGCTCAAGTCGCCTTGCCTTCACCGAGTACAGCGTACTCACAACTAAGAAAAAGGCGCGGGTTGGTTTCACCTTACCTGTTTGGCATCAAGCCATAAGAGCTCTTCCAGCTCATACATAGTCATCATGTCCTCACAGGATTGGCTTCACAATCACAGGATCGCTAGGTGCCACGCTCAGCGGTAGAGACAGAACTCATTTTCCATCCCTAGCTCAAACCATCATTTGCGGCTATTTCCTGGGCGTTCACACCAGTACTTCCTGCTACTATCCTTCATAGGCATAACCCACCAAGCATCACAAATATCACGGGTATTTTCCTGTATCTCCAATCCAGTACTTCCTGCTACTGCCTTTCACAGGCACAACCCATGAACATCACAATCAATACAAGGGTATTTTCCTGGACAACCACTCCAGTACTTCCTGCTACTGTCCTTCACAGGTCTAACCCAGCGACTCCTTAAACTATACGTTTCAATCACAGAGTCTTCTCCGGTGCGTATATGCAACATCACCAATCCAGACCAACCTATCCAGATGAGCTTCACACAGCATGCCTATTCTGTACTCCATTTACGGATCTATATGCCAATTGATTGGGGATTCCATGAATCAACCCAAGGGACTCCCATAACAGGCCACCCTCTAGTGGGGGAATCGTATGCACATGCCAAAAAGGAAGCCTTCAAGTGGCTACGAAGAAAGGTCGTTATTCTTAACGATCGTTTTGGCGCCATAAACTCTGAGTCGGCTGGAAAGCACCGCAGCGGCTTCGCCTCCACAACGCTAGCCTCAGATTGTGAACAGGAACTCCACAGCTCCACCGGTGGCCGACTCCTTCCTTCCTCCTCCTCCTTCCTCTCTCTTACTTTCTCTAGCTTTTAGAAAGAAGATAGCCGAAAGCAAATGAGAATTCCCATCTCATTTTTCAGCTTTAAGGAACCAGGGAGGACTCTCAGCCATTGGATCTCAGCTGAGAAAATGGACGGCCACTATTTTTCCATAAAAGGCTAAATTTTGCCTGACACGGCCTGTGAGACACCCGTGTCACAGGCCGTGTACCTTAAGCGGCACACAACCGACTCATCAAGACCATTACACGCACATATGACACGCCCGTGTCATGGGATGTGTCACCTGACATGCCTTCATACACGCCCGTGTCTGTGGCCGTGTACATCAGGCTGTACAAAAACAACTTCAACCCGATCAGGACACGGCTAGTGACACGCCCGTGTCACAGGCTGTGTACCACAAGGCACACCCGTGTCGTGTCCGTGTTCGCCCGGCCTCAATGCCTTGGGCACATCCAGCAAAGGACACAGCCTGTGACATGGGCGTATCACAGGCCGTGTGCCCATACATGACAGCAAACATGCCTACATCTCAACTTCATCGAACTGAAGTCGTTGACCAGAGAGGGACACGGCCTCTGACATGCCCGTGTCAGAGGGCCTGTTCCCTCATTTTTCGCAAAAACGGATTTTTGTAGACCACACGACAGCTGCTCACCCGAGCAGGACACGCCCCGAGAAATTCTCGTATCCCAGGTCATGTCAACCAAATGTTTCCCAATCCTGGGTTTGGTGTGTTACACGGCCTATGCGGTTTGACATTGTAAAACAGCACACCATACAAAGAATAACTGAACACCCAGTGGCAACTATGGAAATCCGCCATATAGCCAGTGAAGACCGCTAGTATAGGCCGCCAGACCGCAACTGTGGGTTGCCACCAGACCGCAGTTGCAGATAACTATCAAACCACAACTACTGCAAGCCACCAGACCGCAACCGCGGGTTGCCACCATACCACAGTTGTGGCTAACCATCTGTCTGCTGCTGCGGCTTTCTCTAGACCGTTGTGGCTAACATACACCCTGTTGCTGCGGCTAAATCCAGGCCAATGCGGCTAACCTCCAGACTGTTGTGGCTAACATCCACACCACTATTGCGGCTACACCCAAACCACTATGGCTAACATCCAGACCTCTGCTACAATTAATCACTAGACCGTTGTTGTGACTATCCCTCAGAATGCCATTATTGTTGTCCTCGTGACTGCCAGCTAAGGTTCACCATCAGACCGTTAAGTCAAACCGCCAAATCACTGAGAGAAGCAGACCGCTGCGGTTAGACATAAGAGCGCCTGGTATCCTCAAGCTCCAACAGAGATGAAGAAAGGGGGCACGATGATGTTTGGTGACGATAGTAAAGGACGCATTCTTGGTGTCGACGCCATAGGTAACCAAGCATTTTTCCATTTCAAATATATTGTTTGTTGATGGCTTAAAGCACAATCTAATCTCTATTAGTCAACTTTGTGATAAGGGCATGAATGTGTAATTTTAAACATCAATGAATACTTGCAATATTTTAGACGCTAAAACGAACACTGTATTGCTTATTGCGCATAGAAATCATAATGTTTATATTGTTAGGTTTGAGGACATATCCTCTTCTAATTTAAAATGCTTAGTTTCTAAAAAAGAAAAATTAGAGCTTAGGCATAGGAGACTCGGTCATTCTAACAGTAAACTAATAGTCCAACTATCAAAACATAAACTAATCCATGGACTTCCAAAGTTAAACGGTAGTTTGACTTCATTATATTCTCCTTGCCATAAGGTAAAATTTGTAAGATCCTCATTTAAAAGTAAAAATTATATTTCCTCATCTAGAACACTAGAACTAATTCTCATGGATTTATTTGGTCCTTTGAGCACTTATAGTCTAGGGGAAAATGATATATTTTTGTGTTTATCGATGACTATTCAGGCTTTTGTTGGACTATTTTTATTGCTAATAAATCTGATGCATTTCTTGAATTTTCAAATCTGAGCACTAGACTACAAAATGAAATGGAACTAAAAAAATGCATTAGGTCTGATCACGGGGGAGAATTTGAGAACGAGAATTTTAAAAAAATTTGTAATAACCTAGGAATTCGACACAAATTGTTTGCCCCACGCATTCTGCAACAAAATGTTGTAGTGGAAAGGAAGAACGGAATGCTTCAAGAATTAGCATGCACGATGCTTGCCGAGTTTGGCTTGCCTCGATATTTTTGTGTTGAAGTGGTCAACAAGGCATATTCTGTGATGAACCGGATCATAGTTCGCCCTATTCTTAAGTGCACCCCTTATGAGCTCTATTATGATAGAAAGCCATCTGTGCCGTACTTTTGAGTATTTGGCGGCCCATGTTACATTCCTAACATCAAGGATAACTTAGGAAAATTTGACGATAAATCTGACCTAGGCCTTTTATTAGGATATTCCTCCACAATTCATGTATATAGGGTCTATAATAAACGAACCTTTATTATAGAAGAATCCATTCATGTTCACTTTGATGAGAAAACACCAAATAAGGAATTTAGATCAAATAAAGAGGATGTGGATGATGATGTGGCATTAAAAGACGAGAGTATGGAGAGAGATCAAGTAGTAGATGATCTAACACGTGTTGAAGGATATAAGCCTCCAAGCACACTAAATGAAAGTCTTTAGTTTCAAGAGTAGCTAAATCCTAGGGGGTGAATAGGTTTATGATCTTTTTGAGATTCCTCTTTAAGTTTTCCTAGTTTACTATGTTATGTGTTTTAGTATATAGTTTAGCTTTTAAGATCATACCCAGCACACAAGTAATTTATGGTGGTCCCCAGGGTATGGGTACATCACTATCCCTCCTACCTTTCTAATAGATTGTTAGACAAGGCAACTTCTCTAAACTCAGCTCAGTGAGCTTACAACACAAATCCCTCAGGATTTCTAAGACTTCTCCAAGTCCTACACTCAGGACCAAGGCCCTAAAACTTCGAGCAAAATATTCCCCTACAGCCCAGTGATCCACAGATCACCTACCTTAGACTTTTCTAAAAGTACTACAACTCAGACTAGGATGATAGCCCTACAACTCAAAGAGGATTACACTCCTACCTCAGATCTTAACTAGATCCTACCTCAGGCAAAAGGCCCTACCACTCAGATTCACAACTGAACCCTACCTCAGGTGCACATGCCCTAACACTCAGCCTTTATGTTTTAGGCTTACAACTCAAACCTGTTAAGATCCTACAGAATGATAATGGTTGTTGTTGATGTAAGACACTAAAGAAACAAACTCTTTGTCTTTCACACTCTGAACTGAGATGGCTCTGTCCTCCTTTCTTCAAAGCTCCAGGAACGTATCTTTAGGAGTGGTTCTGTTTGGGCTGTGAAGATACTACAGCTAGGGTTAACTTGTGCTACAACTTTTAACTCAAATAAAAGGCTCTCTGAACTTGCTGTTGAAGATGAGTAGATCAAATAGCTATCTTTCTTGAACTTTTATATCAGAAGAGTAAAAATGTTTCTTCAAGCTCTGCAACTTAGTTGAGAGGATGAAGATGAAGTTCAGCACTTTCCAAAAGTTTCTATTTCCAAAAGTTATCTTATTCTTCTACGATCTCTTCTTTTCTATCTCACCGTCCAACGGCTCTTTGAGGATTGGGACCACCAGTAGTTGGTCGTTGCAGCTCTACATTTGCATTAAATATTGTACAACAGGCAAGCAGTGCCATTTGTCGTATACTGTAGAATTCCCGCAATATTTGAATTTCTGCTGACGGCAACACCTGTGGACTTAGTCAAATTCAGACAATTCATTATAAGCGTTGAGTGAAGGCTTGTCACTCAATGTCAAAACACTACTTTAGTTATCTAACTGATTTGGCGTTGGGTGAACCTTCATCACTCAACTCATTTAGACTTAGCGGTTTTTCTCTGTATGAAGGTGTTGAGTGAAGCTTCTGCACGCAACACTTTTTGTCGTTTCCTGCCATCTCGATGAGGTGTTGAGTGAACAGCCTTCACCCTACACTTCTATGCTTAGTTGAATTTCTGTCGAGTTGGCATTGAGTGAACTGCCTTCACTCAATGCTTCTGGACCTAACTAGAATCCTTGGCAGCTTCTCCATACGGCTTTTACTGCTTGAGCTTTGCTTAATGCTTTTGGCTCTAGGCATTGCGTGAACTGCCTTCACTCAATGCTTCTGGACTTAACCATAATTCTGCCTTGGCAATGCTGAGTCTTTGACTATCTAGTCTTTACTCAATGCTTAAGGTCATCTAGATTGAGTGAACTGTCTTCACTCAACGCTTGTGGACTTAGATAGATTTCTATCATGTCATCATTCTTCCATGTGTCCACCTATTATTGTGACTTAGACAACCTGTGTAATTAGTGCAATAAGTAACAACCTGCATACATAGAACTTAGGGTATGCATCAAATACAAACATGTGTATACCATTGTCCTGTAGACCTTCTTCAAATCTGGGACAATGTGTTCAATGGACCCAACAATCTCCCCCTATTTGAAAAGTCAAGACCTTAAACAATGATATACACTAACACATAAGCAACAAAAATTACATTGCAGAAGAAAGCACAGAAAATGTATACACATCCAAAAATATGATTAACAAAGATAATAATGTTTATGCAGTGTGCATAATACAAAATACATTTCCTGCATCCCTTTAAGAAAGACAATAAACTTTTCTAAGTTTTGGGTTCTCTTATCACTATGCCCTTGCTTGGCTTCTTGGCTGCTTCCTTTACTCTATCTTCTGATTTCTTCTCTTTCTACCTCTAAAAGTAACTATATGGCCTTGAGAAATACTTGACGGGCTCCACAGCATCTGGTGGTAAAGTGCCTAGCCACTTGTCCTTTCTAAACTGTCTTCTGTCCTTTTCATTTTTCTCAAGCTTGGTCCATTCGAGGGAGTTGTAGAGCTTTCCCCTTTCAGTGTTCTTGTTCTTGACAAGATGCCAGGCAGATAGAATTATGGTTCTCGATTGAGGACACCACTGTTCAAAATCGGGTCTTGTTTCCATCTCTTCCATGTATCTCTTCCTGCTCATCCTAGCCTCTTCCTCATTATCAGCAACAGATTTTCCTTTGGCCCTAATCACTTGGTCAATAGTAAGGTTGAATGTTGGAATTATAGCAATGTCAGCTGATGTAGAGGGTTCAGCCCACTGTGCTCCATCTTAAGTATCATACTGTTAAGTGTCATACTGTTGAGTATAATATAATTCTGCATTCTGATCATAGTATTGGCCACCATACTAATTAACATATTGACCACCATACAGGTTTTAGGGATAGAGCAGTGTCATTGTTTTCATATGATAATAACTCAAGACCCATTGAACCTTTGATAACAATTATGGTGCAAACTGCATTTTCAGTGTTGATCTTTATCACAACATTCTCCTCCTTTTGACTTCTTTACAGATACTCTTAGTCAGGGAGGTGTTAGCCTTTGAAAGTTGATCATCTAGATAGTTGACACCCAGGGTAACATGGTTCTAGTCTTTGAGTAATTGGAGCCTTAACCTTCCTCCTTGTCCTTCTTCTGGTATTCCTCTTAATGTACCCCAGCCCCTTACCAGTTTGGGAGGTGAAGATATTAATGAGTGGCAATACAGATTTAGGTTTGGAGTAGTGAGCCACGATCATCCTCTCTTTGAGGATCTTATCTTCTAACTCTTTAATTAAAGAGCTCTTACTATTTATTGTTGAGCCTTGGATAATGGTAATTGTTTTAAGTTGAGCTATCTCACTGCTTATCTGGCTCAGCAGTGAGTCTGACTCAGAGTGCAAAGAGAGATCTTTTCTTAAAGAGACAATCTCCTTGGCTTGTCTTTTGACAAACAACTTTCTCTTCTTCAGAGCTTCTAAGATTAACCCATAATTGTCAATCAATTGATTGACATCTTTCTCAGATTATGAGCCATCATCATCACGTGATGAAGTATCATCAGAATTGGGACTTGTTTCATAATCAGATTCAGAGGAGGAAAGAGAATGAATTGTACCACCTGATGATCAGACTTATTCTGGCTTGATTCACCATCTGTTATGTCCATAAGTCCATAACATCCACTGATAACTTCATCCACCTCATTGTTACTATCTGAGTGTGATAGAGGGGCCCTAATTCCTATCCTTATAGCTGGATAGTCATCATCTTCTTTGGCAGCAAACAACCCAATATAGGCTTCGTCATCTTCTTCAGACTTATAAGATGCTGAGTCAGTTTGACTCCAGCTCTTCTCTTTTTTGGCAATGAAGGTCATTTCCTTCTTGCCCTTTTGGTGGTGATGCTTCTTCTCACATGTCTCTTTTCTCTTGACTGGACAGTCGGCAATGACATGTCCAGGCTGTTGGATCCCTATTAAGATTTGGGCTAGTTCACTAAGTTAGGATCATATGACCCACAATGTATAGCAAGGGTCATGGTTGTATCCTAGAGTATAGGCCAAGTCCTCAGTAGCAACATCACATGGACCAGCCATCATCAGACTGCCAGAGACTCAAAGACTTTGAGATTTTCTAGAGACCAAGTAAAATGAGTTCGAGGTTCGTCGAACCCAGGTTGACGATTGTCATGCTCAGCTCGACGATCTCAGAGAAAGTTCTTTGAGCTGAGCTCGACGAACTTGGTGCCCAGGTCGACGAACTTTGGAGACTACACTTCAACACTTCAGAAAGGCTGTGTCGACACACAGAGGAATTGTGTCGACACCAATTGTGTCGACACCAGAAGTCAGCTGTGTCGACATACAGGACTTGTGTCGACACACTCAAGATGAACACCAGAAGTCAGCTGTGTCGACACACAGGACTTGTGTCGACACACTCAAGATCGACACCTGAAGCCAACTGTGTTGACACACAGGACTTGTGTTTACACACTCAAGACAGCTCGACGAACTTCATTCTCAAGTCGACGATCTTTGAACTCAACCTTCAGTATTCCAAGTTTAGTTGTTCTCTAGATTCAGGTCGACGAACTTAGTTCTCTGGTCGACAATTTCTGGATCCTTTACTTCAACCAGAAGCTTCTCAATTTTTCTAAGTCCAGAATCATCTCTAGTCGACGAATTCCAGATTCTCAGCTCAACGAACTTTGACCACTTTGTCTAGAGTTATCCAGCAACAATTAGTGGTCCTTAGCTCGACGAAATCAAATTCTTAGGCTGACGATTTCTGGATACTTCAACTCTTTCATTTCAGAAGCATCTGTGAATATTCTTAAGTCCAAAATCAACTCCAGTCGACAAAGCCAGTTATCTGCTAGACGAACTTCAGACACAGAAAAGGCAAAATTTCTGAAGCATACAGTTCTATTATCAGATCGATGATGTTGGAACTCAGCTCGACGAATAGAAGTTATCTGATCGACGAACACAGTAACTCAGCTCGACGAACTGTGGACTCAGCTCGACGATTTTTGTCATATGTTCGACGATTCCAGACTCAGTACTTCTTTCCTCTGTCCTCATTCTATAGCAATAATTTCTGAATGATTAATGATAAAATATTCTCTGAATATTATCGTTGGACGGTGCATTGATCACGGCTTTCATCAGAATTATTGCTTTCCATTTTTCCAAGGGACAGTTGAGGAAATAAATCAATGCAGTTTATTCTCTAGGCCATCAGCATTGATTGCAGCAGAGGAATTCAAATTTCAAAAGACAAATTCCTTCAGAAAATATAAAAGAGATTTTTCTCTTTTCCTGAAGATACACAAGAACACAGCATACAAAGAGACACATATACACATAGATAATTATAGTCAGTCTGTCTTCAAGAGTCTCTCTACTCCATCATTCTTTCACAACTTTTTAATACAGAAAAGAAGCCCTAGGCCAGAGGCAGATCAGCTATTGAAGAAGAAAAACAATCAATCTAAATCAAGAGTCTTCTTTCTTCATCACTCTAGGAAACTTCAAAGGACAACAACTACTCCATCTGTCAAGAAGTTCCTGCAGATTTCTCTGATAAAGGCTTAAAGACTGAAGGCCTATCACCCTACAGCAAAGCTCCAGATTTCCCTGAACTATTCAACATCTCAGGGGGAGCTACTTGTTAATATCATATCCACTTGTCTTCTCTCTGATTGTTGACAAAGAAGGCACCATCACCTCTCACCCCTCTCTGTATAAAGGGTTGTCATCTCCCTTCAAAAGTGATTCTTGGTTACAAGTCACCTGACCAAAAGACTTGAGATTTGGTTTTTGAGAACCTGATCAAAAGCTCATTGGTGGCAGGCACCTGATCAAAAATTTGAGTGGATTCCTACCAGGGTGGTAGAAGAGTGGATGTACCCAGGTTGGGGAACCACTAAAAATTTCTTGTGTCGTCTGGGTTCCCTTTCTTTTGTTTCTTATTATGGCTGTGATTGTTAGTTAGTTATTGCTGTGTTTTATCTTTTAATCTATTTATTACAGCACTAGGACTTGTCTGCAATAGCCAGAAAATTTTATAAGCTTTAAATACACTATTCAGCCCCCCCCCCCCCCCCCTCTAGAGTATTCCCGATCTAACAGCTCACTTTCAATTGGTATCAGAGGAGGTTCCTTTGGTTGTACAAGCTAACCCTAGAACCAAAGATCCTTTGTTAGATCTAAATTTTATTTTTATTTCCATTTAGATTTATATACACATCTATGGCACAGAATAAGGATTATGCAAGCACCAGACCTCCAGTTTGCAACCTAAACAGGTTTGCCATCTGGAAGGCAAGAATTAAATTATACATGAATTCTATTGATGCGGATATATACAACTCTATTTTGACAGGTCCCCCTCAAGCTTCAACTTCTGCAACATCTACAAGCACTACTACAGTTCCACCACCTAATTGGACTGAGGCTTAGAAGAAGGCCAAGGTTACTGATGCCAAGGCAATGAACATACTGGCACAGACTATGTCAGATAAGATCTTCCAAAAGGTTGTTGAATGCACTTCAGCCAAAGCCATCTGGGATTCCCTAAACCAAATGGTGGCTGGATCAGCAGATGAAAGGAAAGATAGAAGATCAAACCTGATCACACAATATGAAAACTTCAAAAAGGATGAAGCAGAAACAGTTGAAGTGATGTACAACAAGCTTAGCTCCATCATCAGTGAGCTAAGGACCTTAGATAAAGAAATGACCTTGACTGAAGTAAATGACAAGATCCTTATGTACTTACCAAGCTCATGGGATTCAAGGATCTGGCCCATCAAGGAGGCCAGAAGCCTAAATGAGATATCCACTAAATCTCTATTAGGCAAACTAAAGTCCTATGAACAGCTGATTAAATCCAGGGAGGCAGTTGAGCAAAGAACACCCCCTCCAACAAGAAAAGAGCATAGCATTGCTTTCAAAGCTGCTGATGAGACAGAGACTCCTTCAACAAATGAAGAACTCATGAGTCTCTTTGCCAAAAGATTTTATAAGATGGCAAGAAAGGATTTCAGGAGGAAGTCATCAAGGCAGGATGACAAGCCTAGATATGATAAGACACCAAACAAAGAAGTTGTGTGTTTTGGATGCAGGAAGCCTGGGCACTTCATCTCTGAGTGTCCAGAGAAACAGAAGAAAGAAAAGAGAAGAGAAAAGGATACCAGGAGACAGCACAATAGCAGACCTTCTTCCAGCAAATACAAGAAGAAGGAGAAAGGTTTTGTGGGTGAAACCTGGAGTAAGACTGAAGAAGAATCAACATCTTCCAGCTCCAGTGAAGATGAGGAAGAACCAAGGGACAAGGAGGTTTGCCTCATGGCAATTGATGCTTACAGGAGCCATTCAGAAGAGGAGGACTCAGATAATGAAGAAGCCTCAGATTCTGAAGCTGACAAGGTATTGTCTTCTTTTGATTACAGTTCTGATTCCTTTAAATTTGAATTTAAAACAATGTGTATATACTTGATTAATTCAGAAAAGGAGATTAAAACTCTTAGGTAGAAACTAGGGATTTTAGAAAATGTAAACACAGAAAATAATAGGTTAAAGGATGAGTTGTGTTTAGCTAATGAACAAATAACACTGCTAAAAACTGAGCTTTGTGAGGCTAAACAACTTGAGGAAACTCTCAATGGAAGAAGCCTCAAGCTGATGGACATCACAAGCACTGTTAATGCCAGACTTAATGGCAAGCTAGGCTTGGGTGATTCATCAAGTTTCCCCCCATTCTCAGGAAAAATATTTTAACTACCCCCATCAAATTTTTCTCTGCTAAAGGGAAAGGAAAAGTAAACAATAAACCAACAACAGAAAATGTTCCTAAATCAATAGATCAGAAAACCAAAAATCAGAAAACCTTAAGTAAAAATAAGGTTTAGCAGAATTCGTCGAACGTAAATCGACGAAATGTAGCCAGTTCATCAAACCCAGATCGACGAACTCTGAACGTACACTACAGTTATAATTATTCGTCTAACTGCGACCGACGAACTCTGTATGGTTCGTCGAGCAGAGGTCGACGAACATGCGGCACAAAAAATTGATATGTTCATTCATTGGGCAAAGATCGATGATCTCAACCCAATTCGTCGAACTCTGGTCGAGAAACACACAGAAATTCGTCGAACCCAGAAAGACTTAACCAAAACTTTAATTATAACAGAAACTTAAATAATTCAAGGAAAGCTTTTAATCCACTACCTGATTGGGTCATACCACCTAGGAGATATCACCCTCTAGGATATAAATTCCAACCAAAATATTCTGTTATTTCCAGCTTTTCATACCAGGAAAACAAAGGACCCAAGGTAATTTGGGTCAAGAACATTTAACTATTTTTCATTACATGTGAAGAGCTGTCCAAGTGTGAATCAGACCTGGTACCTGGACAGTGGGTGCTCCAAACATATGACAGTCAACAAGGACAATCTAACTAATTATAAGTCCAAGCAAGGACCAAAGGTTATCTTTGGGGATTCCAAATGTGGCCAGTCAGAAGGCTATGGAGAAGTGAAGATTGGAGCTGTCACATTTAAGAAGGTAACATATGTCGGAGGAATCAAGCATAACCTCATCTCTATAAGTTAGTTATGTGATGAATGTTATCAGGTACATTTCAATTCATCTTCTTGTATTATTGCTAATAAAGAAAACCAAACAGTTTTAATTGGAAATAGACAAGGCAACATATATTTAGTTTATTTTTTATCTGCCAATTCTGATATCTGCTTACTTAATATTACTAGTAATCAGAATGATTTACGGAATAAAAGCTACGTCATGTAAACTTGAAAAGCATTGCTAGGCTATCAAAAGACAACCTTATTAGAGGTTTACCTTCTGGTCCCTACAAGAAGGAAGGCCATTGCATGGCTTGTCAATTAGGCAAGCAAACTAAATCTAGTTTAAAATCTGTAAATAAAAGTGATTCACCTAAGATTTTGTATCTGCTACACATGGATCTCTTTAGACCCATTATTGTACAAAGCCTAGGAGGGAAATCTTACACCTTGGTTATTGTGGATGACTTCTCCAGGTTCACTTGGGTATCCTTTCTGAGATCTAAGTCAGATACCTTCAATGTTCTTACAGATTTTCTCGGGACCATACAGATTGAGTTCTCTACTCATATTATATTGATCAGAAGTGATCATGGCACAGAGTTTGAGTCTCTTCTTATGCATGAGTTCTATGAGAAGGAAGGTATCAGGTATTGCTTCTCAGCTCCTAGAACTCCTCAACAAAATGGGGTAGCTGAAAGGAAAAATAGGACACTCATTGAAGCTGCAGGTACATTGCTTGCAGATTCTATCGTGCCCCTAACCTTTTGGGCAGAGGCTGTAAACACTGCAAATTATGTCTTGAATAGAAGCTTGATACATAAACTGAAAAATAGGACTCCTTATGAATTACTTAAAAGGAAGAAACCTAAAATCAACTATTTTAAAGTATTTGAATGTATATGTTATATTCACAACAATAACAAAAGATAAATTAAAAAGTTTGAGGCTAAGGCTGAAGAGGGAATTTTTCTAGGATATTCCCAAGTAAGAAAAGCCTATATGGTTTTTAATAAATCATCATTAAAAATTGAAGAGCCCATTCATGTTTCTTTTGATGAAACTAACATGTCTTGCAAGGAGAAAGAGATTTCTACCAATAGCCCTTTGCAGGTACCTCACTTGTGTGAGAGTTTGGTTGGACTAAACCTTACCCAAGAGGTTCCAACACATCATTCTCCACAAGTCATTGAAGAAAGTGAAGATGAAGGAACTGAAGGACTTGACCTTCCTCCAACAGCAAACAAAATTCCACAAGAGGAATTAATCCAAGATGTTGTTGCTCAACCAACTCCACTCACTGATTTAGTCACACTTAGGGATCACCCCAGATCTCAACTGATTGGAGACATATCAGTAGGTGTATAGACAAGGCATCAACTCAATCAAGATGTGATGCATGCCTGTTTTCTCTCATGTTGAACCTCTATCCATCAATTATGCTGACCAAGATCCCCACTGGATCATTGCAATGCAGGAGGAATTAAATCAATTTGAGAGATGTAGAGTTTGGGATTTGGTTCCAAGACCCCAAGACTATTCAATCATTGGAACCAAATGGGTATACAGAAACAAACTGGATGCCCAAGGAGTGATTGTGAGGAACAAGGCTAGGCTTGTTGCTCAAGGTTATAGGCAAGAGCAATGGATTGACTATGACCAAACATTTGCACCAGTTGCAAGGTTGGAGGCCATCAGAATTTTTCTAGCCTATGCAACATACAAGTGATTAAAAGTATATCAGATGGATGTGAAGAGTGCATTCCTCAATGGAGTACTTAAAGAAGAGGTTTATGTTGAACAACCTCCAGTTTTTGTCTCTCCAAGTCACCCTTATCATGTTTTCAAATTGCATAAAGCTCTTTATGGTCTCAAGCAAGCTCCAAGAGCTTGGTATGAGACCCTAGCTAGCTTTTTGATAGAGCATAAATTCATTAGAGGCATTGTAGATAGAACACTTTTCACTAGACATCATAAGGATCAAATACTATTAGTACAAATATATGTGGATGACATTATATTTGGGTCTACTGATTCCAAATTATGCAAGAGGTTCTCTGACCTCATGCATTCAAAATTTGAAATGAGCAGCATGGGTGAGCTTTCCTACTTCCTTGGTCTCCAAGTGAAGCAGTTGTCTGATGGCATCATCATATCTCAAGCTAAGTATGCTAAAGAGCTTATAAAGAAGTTTGGGGTGGCTGATGCTTCAGCAAAGAAAACACTTATGGCTACTAATGCTGTGATTGACTCTGATGCACATGGGAAACCTATGGATCAGAATTTATATAGGGGCATTGTTGGGTCCCTACTATATATTACAGCAAGCAGGCCTGATATTATATTTGCCACATGCCTTTGTGCTAGGTTCCAAGTGAACCCAAAAGAATCTCATCTAATTTTCTTAAAAAGGATTTTGAGATATGTAAAGAGTTGTGCTAGTCTAGGAATATGGTATCCAGCTGAGTCAGAGTTTTATTTAACTGGATTTTCAGATGCTGACTTTGCTGGATGCAGGGTTGATAGGAAAATCACCTCAGGGACTTGTCAGTTCCTTGGTATAAGGTTGGTATCCTGATTTTGTAAGAAACAGTCATCTGTGTCTACCTCAACTGCTGATGCTAAGTATATTGCAGCTGACAGCTGTTGTTCCCAGATGCTGTGAATTCAAAATCAATTACTAGACTATGGTCTCAACTTAAATAATTCAACTCTCTTTTGTGATAACACAAGTGCTATAGCAATGGCACAAAATCCAGTCCATCGCAGTAGCACAAAGCATATAGACATTAGACATCATTTCATTAGAGAGTGTGTGGACAAAAATAAAATTAATCTTGTCTATATCTACACTGATTTACAAAGAGCTGATATATTCACCAAACCTCTGGATGAGAGAAATCACATATTCTTTATAAATCAGCTTGAAATGATAAATGGAGAAGACTTAGTTTATCTTCTGTCTGCACTCGACGAATTATCCAGAGTTCGTCGAACGGAGCTCGACGAACTAGGGAAAGTTCGAGAGATATTCATCGAACGGAGAACGACGAACTCTCCGAGAGTGAAGTTGTTTTCGTCGAACGGAGATCGACAAATCCACTTCAGCAAACTTTCATCGAACGGAGCTCGATGAAATGTCTTCAACTCTTACAGCCGAGCTCGACGAATTATTTCACTATCAATTATTTTGTCGATCTCAGGTCGAAGAACTTCTTATTTTTCGTGGAACGGAGTTTGTCGATTCATATTCCAGAAATTCTTATAACTAGGTTTTCTTTGACCTCCGTCCCGTGCTTTCTATTCCCTTTGCACTTAATCGTCGTTTCTCTCTTTTGTAGGTGATTTCATGGCGATTCAATTAGGAGCCCTAGCCGTAATGAAGTTTGACACTGGATTTGACGTCAACTTTGATTCGTTTCAACAATTAGATCCTATTTTTCTACATATTCTGGAACTTCTGGAAGAACAACAATTGAAAAATCTGATGAATAATAGAATCAAACTGTCTGCAACTGAAATTAGAGAATGGTTTTACACGTCATCTACATCAGAGGAGAACACCATGACAGGAACAATTGCGGGTAATTTTGTGTCTTTATCTCCCGCCGTACTTACTGAAATTTTTGGATTGGTTAATGGAGAACAATAATTAGACATTGATTATGAAGAATATGATAAGATGTTAAGTTTGAAGGGTTATACTGGAGATAACCCCAATAGCTGTTAAAGAAACATCTATCTGTAGAATTTAAGTTCTTGGCAGATATTGTTGGGAAGGTTTTTCTAGGCAAGCATACTGCCCATGATTACATAACCAGACATCAGTTTCTGGTTATGTGTGCAGTGGTTAATCGGAAGAAAGTGGATTGGCCTCAGATCATCTTTGATCTGATAAGAAAATAGAACAACAAAAAGGAAGTTTGCTTTGGAAGGATCCTAGGGATCTTCCTGAAGGAGAAGGCTGTTGAATCCCTTGTCTCACCGACCATATTCATAAATGCCAGCAAAAGGCTCACATGTGCCTTATTTGGCAGGTGAGAGAGGACTATAGTCAAGCCCTCCAAGGCTTCAACCTCTTCCACACCAGCTTCTGAAAGCACCAGGGCTGTAAGAGCCACTCCCCACCCTACTGAAGAGATCATCCCCACACCTCCATCCCTTCCAGCAACTCAACACCAATCACCCTCCACAGTTCATACTCCCTATCCTCAACCACATCCACAACTCCACCAACAACTCTAACAAGTTCATGTCTCTACTACAGTTACATCTTCTGCCACCCCTAGATCTTACCAACATCCCCTAATCTCCTATTCAGGAATACCACCAACCCACTCCACCTCAATCACTCATATCCCCCAATGCTACACCAGATCCAACACCACCCTCATCTCCTCTTCCACCCCACTTATCCTCCATACCATCCTTCAATCTCTTGACATCTCCTCCCAATTCTCCTCCTCCTCCACATCCATCCACTCAGGATGTCCCTATGACAGATGTCCCTGTTCCACCATCTCCAACATCTACCATCCCTCAAAATGTCTCCACCCAACATTCTACTGAACCATCTGCTACTCCACCTCTGTATCCCTTCACCATCTCCTCTGTAATTACTCTCATCACTCCTCTACTCAAATATCTTATAACTGAGGCCATTACACCTCTTGCTACTTCTATCTCCACCCTTTCTGCTCAACTTTCTGCCTTCACTACTGCCCCCTCTTCATTCAGGGGCCTGGCTCCAGTTCACACTAAAACCAGGCAGGGGGAGATGCTTAATGAAGAAGCTGAAGCAGCTCTAGCAATAGCTCCAGTCTTAGTTTCTCCAGCTCCAGCAACAGCAGATACAGAGGTAGTGATAGCAGATACAGAATTTATACCAGATGATACAGATTTAATTGATTTGATTCATTTCATTGAGACTGACATGGACTTTGATGAGTTAGTTACAAAAGAAATAGTTACTGAAGAAATTCTTTTTGTTGGTGATTTCATGTTAAATCCCACAGTAGACTTAGTTCAATTGTTGAAAGTATTTGATACTGCATTTTTGAAAGCTATTCCAGCAGTATATACTAAGTCATCCTTGGCTATTGTTCCATATACTTCTCCAATCTCTCCAAATGTTGCCAAGCAACTCAGGGATACTTTTGCTATTTCAAAGCCAGTAGTCATGCCATCTCCAAAAGATGTCATCACTGCTCCAACTTTTGTAATGGATAACTCTCCCATGCTAGAACTGGATGACTTGATCCTGGCTGATATTGAAGAAGAAGAAAAGGCAGCTGCTGAAAGTACTGTCAGAATCAGTTCTCCAGCTTCTCCTGTGGCTTCTCCTCCAGCTCTTGTTGATGTTCTTGCTCAAGATCCATATCTACCTGAAAAGCCTATCATTTCTGCCGAGGCTCTAAAAGCTCTAAATGACTTATATGATAACCCTTAGGGATCAGATAATGATGATGATGAGGATGAGGATGATGATTCTGATGATGAACCCAAGAGGATGCAAGTATGCAAGAAAAGAAAAGCCCCTCCTCCTCCTGCTCCAAAGCCAAATCCAAACAATGACACTCCCTATTATATTCTCCAAAAGATAGCTCCATACAAAGGGATGTCATCTTGGATGTGGTTATCCAAAAATTAGTAGAAGGAGAGGAAGAAAAGCAGAAGGTACTCTCCTCCTTTAGTTCAAAGATTCAGAAAAGATCCACCTCCTCCACCTCCTCCAGCTACTGGTGCTTCAAGCACATCTTCTCAAAGATCTGCCCCACTTCAAATATATCAAAGACACCAAGGGAGATCATATGGAAGCAGCCAGCACAGGCAGTATTCTTCAGTAAAGCAGCATCAACAGTAGCAGCAAAATCAACAACAACAGCAACAATTCACTAAACATCAACCAGCTGAAGGCTCTAAAAGACCATCCTCTCCTCTTGTTCCTTTTGAAGATCCAGAGACAGCTACTACTACTAGAATGGCCAGGTTCCAGGAACTAGTGTGCCTTTCTATGATTAACAAAGCCAAAGCTGAAGGAAAGGATCCTTCTGAATATTCAACAATGTCAAAGTACAGGAAAGTGGAACTTAAGATATTTGAAAAAGCTAACAAGATTTTCAATGTGGATGACTACATGAAGTTGCACCCAGAAGCAGTTGTCCCCAGAGCAACATCTTTGAAGATTATAGGGGCTGCTGATATGACTATGACAAAAGTGCAAGCTTCAGATCCAAACAGAGAGATTGTGTTTACAAAGCCTGGAGAGAAGAGCAAGCAAGAAATGCCAAAGGAAAATAAACAGAAGAAGTAAAGGTTGAACTCTTTTATTTTCTATAATTATCTATAACTGCTCTATATTCTGAACAAAGCTTATGTATATATATATCTGCTGCATGTGTTAGTGATCTCTGCCAGATATACGCTTTTTTTGCTTTGTTTATTTTCAGTTTGATTTGAGTCTGTAATTAGTCACCTCACCCAAATAGGGGGAGATTGTTGGATCCCTAGTAAGATTTGGGTTAGGTTCACTAAATTAGGATCATATGACCCACAATGTATAGCTAGGGTCATGGTTGTATCCTAGAGTCTAGGCCAAGTCCTCGGTAGCAACATCATATGGACCAGCCATCATCAGACTGCCAGAGACTCAAAGACTCAGAGATTTTCCAGAGACCAAGTAAAATGAGTTCGACGTTCTTCGAACCCAGGTCGACGATTGTCATGCTCAGCTCGACGATCTCAGAGAAAATTCTCTGAGCTGAGCTCGACGAACTTGGTGCTCATGTCGACGAACTTTGGACACTACACTTCAACACTTCAGAAAGGCTGTGTCGACACACAGTGGAATTATGTCGACACACAGAATAACTGTTGACACCAATTGTGTCGACACCAGAAGGTAGTTGTGTCGACATACAGGACTTGTGTAGACACACTCTAGATCAACACCAGAAGGTAGCTGTGTCGACACACAGTACTTGTGTCGACACACTCAAGATCGACACCTGAAGCCAACTGTGTCGACACACAGGACTTGTGTCGACACACTCAAGACAGCTCGACGAACTTCATTCTTAGGTCAACGATCTTTGGACTTAACCTTCAGTATTCCAAGTTTAGTTGTTCTCTAGACTCAGGTCGACGAACTTAGTTCTCTGGTCAACGATTTCTGGATCTTTTACTTCAACCAGAAGCTTCTCAAATTTTCTAAGTCGAGAATCATCTCTAGTCGACGAATTCCAGAATCTCATCGATGAACTTTGACCACTTTGGCTAGAGTTATCCAGCAACAATTAGGGGTCCTCAGCTCGACGAAATCAAATTCTTAGGTCGACGATTTCTGGATACTTCAACTCTTTCATTTCAGAAGCATCTGTGAATATTCTTAAGTCCAAAATCAACTCCAGTCGACGAAGCCAGTTATCAGCTTGACGAACTTCAGACACAGAAAAGGCCAAGTTTCTGAAGCATACAGTTCTGTTATCAGATCGACGATCTTGGAACTTAGCTCGACGAACAGAAGTTATCGGATTGACGAACACAGCAACTCAGCTCGACGAACTGTGGACTCAGCTCGACGATTTCTGTCATCTGTTCGACGATTCCAGACTCAGTACTTTCCTTTATCCTCATTTTATTGCAATAATTTCTGAATGATTAATGATAAAAAATTCTCTGAATATTACCGTTGGACGGTGCATTGATCACGGCTTTCATCAGAATTATTGATTTCCATTTTTCCAAGGGACAGTTGAGGAAATAAATCAATGCAGTTTATTCTCTAGGCCGTCAGCATTGATTGCAGCAGAGGAATTCAAATTTCAAAAGATAAATTCCTTCAGAAAATATAAAAGAGATTTTTCTCTTTTCCTGAAGATACACAAAAACACAGCATACACAGAGACACACAGACACATATAGAATTACATTCAGTCTGTCTTCAAGAGTCTCTCTGCTCCATCATTCTTTCACAGCTTTTTGATACAGAAAATAAGCCCTAGGACAGAGGCAGATCAGCTATTGAAGAAGAAGAACTATCAATCTAAATCAAGAGTCTTCTTTCTTCATCACTATAGGAAACTTCAAAGGACAACAACTACTCTATCTATCAAGAAGTTCCTGCAGATTTCTCTGATAAAGGCTTAAAGACTGAAGGCCTATCACCCTGCAGCAAAGCTCCAGATTTCCCTGAACTATTCTTCATCTCAGGGGGTGCTACTTGCTAATATCATATCCACTTGTCTTCTCTCTGATTGTTGACATAGAAGACACCATCACCTATCACCCCTCTCTGTATAAAGGGTTGTCATCTCCCTTCAAAAGTGATTCTTGGTTACAAGTCACCTGACCAAAAGACTTGAGATTTGTTTTTTGAGCACCTGATCAAAAGCTCATTGGTGTCAGGCACCTGATCAAAAATCTGTGTGGATTCCTACTAGGGTAGTAGAAGAGTGGATGTACCCAGGATAAGGAACCACTATAAATTTCTTGTGTCGTCGGGTTGACCATTCTTTTGTTTCTTGTTGTGGCTGTGATTGTTAGTTAGTTGTTGATGTGTTTTATCTTTTAATCTATTTCTTACAGCACTAGGACTTGTCTGCAATAGCCAGAAAATTTTATAAGCTTTAAATACTCTATTCACCCCCCCCCCCCAGAGTATTCCTGATTTAACAGCTCACTTTCACATGCTTACTGCAATAATAACAAACAATTTTAAAAGAGTTATGTTTGTTGGGTTTGGAGTCACACCTGTATCCTTTGGAGAGCTTCTTCTCAGATTTGTTGTGTTCCGTCTTATGATGTGAAGAGTATGAAGGTTTGCTCCTCCACTACTTCCTCTTCATCATCTTCTGGAAATGCCTTGAGAAGGCAACAAACTCCCCATCTGACATATTGTTATCATATGTGCTGGACTCAGAGCTTTTTAAGTCAGTAGGACTTCTATATGGAGAGGCAATACTCTCATTGCTATTCTTAGAGATCTCAGCCTTGAAGGCCACGGTCTTCTCCTTAGCTTGAGATTTGATGGTGGTCTCCTCCTCCTTCCTGGCAGATGGCTGCATTTCATAGGAGAGTAGTTTTTCAAACAATATATGAGGAGGAGTTTCAGCTAGCTTGTCCACCTCTCTGATGACACAAATCTTTGCGACCCAATCTCTGGTTAGAGATCTTGGGAACTTGTCATTCAGCACATAATTGCCGAAGACCCTCCCATAGGTCCTCAACTCTTTGACTACTCTGAAGAACTTTTCATAGCACTCAGCTATGTTGTCCTTCTTGCCCTGCCTGAAGGCCTCATATTCTTGATTCAGTAGAGATTTCCTTTTATCTGTAACCTCCTCAGTGTCCTCAATGTAGACAATCAAAGTGTCCCACATTTCCTTGTTAGTTCTGTAGTGGATAAGATTCTGGAAGGTTGAATCATCAATGGCACTGACAATAATGTTCTATGCTCTCTTGTCCATAGTTTCCAGGATGACCTCATCCTTGGTCATCTCATTGTATTTCTTTGGGGTTTGGATATTTGCATCTAGGATATAAATCTTCATAGGTATGAAGGGTCCCTCTTGAACTGTGATGAATATTCTAGGATTAGAAGCTTCCATAAACAATCTAACCCTTTCTTTTCAAATACCAAAGGTTTCCTTCCGGCAGATTGGAAGCTTCATGGATCCCAACTCCTTATGGTTCTCTCTTGAACCCATAAGGATAATTTAAATCTAATCATGAGATCTGTTCAGACTATTAAGTCTTTTTTGAACAACCTCCCTCTGATACCACTTGAAAGACTTAGTTTCAAGAGTAGCTAAACACCTGGAGGGGGTGAATAGGTTTTTGTGTCTTTTTGAACAATCTTCATACTTTGGTGTGTTGTGACTTAGTGTTATGTTAGCTTTCAAGAATACACGATAAACACATAAGTATTTATAGTGATTCCCCAAGATTTGGGTACATCCATTGTCCCTCACACCTTTCTAATAGTGTGCTAAACAAGGCCAACCTCTCCAAACTAAGCTCCAAGAGCTTACAACACACATCCCTCAAGATCTCTCAGACTCCTCCAAGTCTTATCGCAGACACAAGGCCCTATGACTCAGATCAAATGGTGCTCCCACAACTCAGTGATCCACAAATCACTTACCTCAGACTTTAGTCAAAGTTCTACAACTCACGCTAGGAAGATGGCCCTGCACTCAGATCCATAAGAGCATCCTACACTCAATGAATGAACTCACCTATGGCTCAGGCACACTGGCCCTACCTCAGATCCACAAAAGGATCCTACTCTCAGCCTCTATAGATCATGCTTACAACTCAAATCAGCAAAGATCTTATAGAAGAAATGTTGTTTGTAGTTGATGATTTTACTTTAGAGAAATGATCTCTAAGTATGTCTCTTCCTGAACTAAGAAGATTCAATCTTATACTCTTCACAGCACCAAGAATGGATCTTCAAGAATGTTCTGCTTGTGTTGTGAAACAACACAGAAAGTAGTCTTCCTGAACTAGCTGTTGAAGATGAGACTATCAACAACTATCTAGTTGAACTTCAGAGTAATAGTAAGAGAGTTTTTCTTCAACCTCTGCAACTTTGTCGAGAGGAGGAAGATGAAGCTCAAAAACCTTTTTCCAAAAAGTTAAGTTCCTTTTCCTCAGAACTTTGAATATGTATTCTTCCTTCCAATGGCTCTCTGAGCAGTATGGACCACTGGGTTTGGTAGCTGCAACTCCTTTTTGCATCACAGTTGTAATAAAGGCAAGTGACGCCTTTTATCATGTAGCAAGATGATCCCGTGTTATTTGAATTTCTGCTGATGTCAACATGACTCAGCTCCTATGGACTTAGTCAAAATTCCAGTAACTCTGCTTGGATGTTGAGTGAAGCCTTATCACTCAACGCACTGGTACTTAGCTAAATTCTGACTGGTGGCGTTGAGTGTGTTGAGTGATTCTTTATTACTCAACGAATGTAGACAATTATGGTCTAACAGCTTAGGTGTCGAGTGAACCATCATCACTCGATGCATCTTGACTTAGTTGTTTTACTCTGCATGAAGGAGTCGAGTAAGGCTTCTTCACTCAATGCTTTCTGACTTTTCCAGTCTTCTTGATGATGCGTTGAGTGACCTTTCTTCACTCAACGCTTCTGTACTTAATATGATTATTTGTTGAGGAGGCATTGAGTGAACTGCCTTCACTCAATGCTTCCGGACTTCTACCGATATCTTTGACAGTAACCCCGCAGCTTTGACTGAATGTTGTCCTATCGATGCTTTTGATTCTAGGCGTTGAGTGAACTTCCTTCACTTAACGCTTCTGGACTTTACCAGATTTCTACTTTGGAAAAATTGAGGCTTTGACGGCCTGAGCATCAGTCGACACATTTAGCCTCTTGGCGTTTAGTGAACTTCCTTCACTCAATGTTTCTGGACATAACCAGATTTCTGCTCTGCCAACATCCTATCATAAGTCCATCTGACTTTGTGACTGTGGTAACAATGCGGTTTAGTTAATCATGGATCGCTTGACCAAAGTGGCCCATTTCATCCCAAATCAGAAAGAGGACAACATGGAGAAGCTGGTAGAGTTGTATGTTCGAAAAATTGTGCGACTACATGGGATTCCTAAGAGTATAGTTAGTGATCACGATTGACATTTCACGTCCAAAGACAGGAGGTTGGTTCAGAAGAGTCTGGGCACGAATCTTATGTTCAGTACGACGTTCCATCCTCAAACCGATGGACAAACAGAAAGAATGAATTGTACAATGGAGGATATGCTGAGAATGGGTACCCTCAATTTTGGGAAGAAGTGGGAAGATCAACTATTCATGGTAGAGTATGCTTATAATAATAGTTACCAAACAAGCATAAAGATGGCGCCATTCGAAACTTTGTATGGAAGGAGGTGTCAAACATCAATGTCTTGGACAGAGGAGGGAGACACCAAACTTTTGGGAAAAGAGGTGGTGGCCGATGCTTGCGAATTAGTGCGGACCATTCAGGAACGCATGAAGGTTTCCTAGGACCGACAAGCAATGCATGTTAATGCCTGTCATACGAATGCGGAGTTTGCGTTAGGTGACTGGGTTTATCTTAAGATTAAGCCGTTCAAATGCATTTCGTGGATTCGCCGACTCAAGAGCTGAGTCTGGGGTTTTTGGGACCATTCAAGATTATAGAACGTGTTGGAGAAGCAGCTTACGAGTCAGCGTTGTCTGCAGAGCTGAGTGGATTACATGATGTCTTCCATGTCTCCATCTTGCGAAAAGCCTTGGTGGAGGCTAGTGTTGTGATCGAATCGGAGACGGTGCCGGTAGATGAGGACTTGAGGATGAAGGTCCGTCCGGTTGGCGTAGAGGATTCAGAAGTTCGGCAGTTGCAGAATAAAGAGGTTAAGCTCGTTAAAGTACGTTAGGACAACTGCGGGCGAGATGAGTTCTCTTAGGAGCGTGAACAGGCAATGCGGGAGGAATTCCAAGAGCTGTTTACTTCAGGTATGCTTTTGTTTAAGTGCATGCTTAATTTCGAGCACGAAATTCTTCTAAGGGGCGAGGAGCTGTAATACCCTGATTTTAAGGACCTTGAATCTCTAGAAGCAAACGTCGTACGGATATGTCGACGAACATCGAACAGATTCTCGAGTTCGACGAACATCGAAAGGCATTCGCGGGTTCAACGAAAGTCTAACGGATAGGTCGACGAATGTTGAACTGACTCTCGAGTTTGACAAATGTCGAAATGAATTCTCAGGTTCGACGAACGTCGAACGAATAGGTCGACAAACGTCGAACGGATTCTCGAGTTAAACGAATATCAAAAGGCGTTCTCGGGTTCGACGAACGTCGAATGGATAGATCGACGAACGAAAATCATCAAGTCGAAAGTCCTGTTCATCGAGTGATGAGTTAAGGTGGTTGTTCCATCGATTGGCTTCATAACCATTAGATTTCACATCAAATCTGATCTAAGAGCCCATGATCCTCCACCTAAAGGGCTTAAGAAGGTCTAAGCGAGATTTCTCCATCATTTCTCCTAATTTTGGAGTTCGCTTAGGGTTTGAGAGAGAGAGAGAGAGAGAGTTAGGAGGAGAAAGAAGAGAGATTTCTTCCTGTTGGGTATTGTATCCACACAAACCCAGATTTTATAAAGTCATCCTTGAACTAAGATGAATTACTCGACGAATTTTATCCACTGCCAACCTTCATAGCTCGAATATTATAATCTATTTTTCTAATATACGCACATACATATATATATATATATATATATATATATATATATATATATATATATATATATATATATATATATATATATATATATATATATCATTATATAATTATATGTATATATATTACTGTTTAATATTGTTTTTGTAAAATATTGTTTATATATATACACACACACACGGATAAATGTATATAACATTAACGCGTATATAAGGATATACGCGCCTTTTTGAATTGCGTCTTCTACGTGCATTTTCATTAAAATTGTTCAGCATGAAAGTTGGAAATCTCGTCGATATCTACAACTGTCATGTTGAACACCTTTTGATTTAAATCACTTTCGTGTCGAAAGCTTCTCTAGAAAAGTCATGTAGAAGACGCAGTTCAAAAAGGCAAATATATATATATATATATATATATATATATATATATATATATATATATATATATATATATATATATATATATATATATATAATTTTGTTATTACAAAAACTATTCTAATTAGAGAGTAAAAGAAGTGCTTCTCGGTGAACTATTTTATACGAAGAAGATTTACTACAATAGTTCATGAATGTAGGGCTGATATCGAGTCGAGTTCCAGCGATTTTGGCTCAGCTCGAAATTGAAATTTTCGACTCGAACTCGCTTGAAATCGAGTCGAAATCAAAATTGATTTCGACTCGAGACGGCTTGACTTGAAATGACTCGATTCCGAGTCAGCTCGAAATCGTATCGAGTCAGCTCGAAATCGAATCGGGTCGGCTCAAAATCGAATCGGGTCGGCTCAAAATCGAATCAATTCGGCTCGATATTGAGCAATTTTAATTTTATTCCTACTTTGCTCAAAATTAAATTAGACAACTTATAAATTTAGCAAATGAAACACTTAAAGTCTTCATTCTTTTTATTTATTTTAAAATTTTATTATATTTAATCTTAAAATAATAATATATTAATAAATACATAATTTTTTAATTAATTCGAGTTGATTCTATAATATTTCGAGCGATTTATGGTTGGCTCGAAATCGACTCAAAATCAGATTTGAGTCAAATTGAATCGACTTAAATTGAGTCGAATCAATTTTAACTGATTCTGATTCGGGTCAATTTTCGAACGATTTTCGAGCGACTTTCGAGTTTCGAATAATATGTTCAGCCCTACATGAATGTAGACATAGTTTGTTTCTAAAATATTTAAAGATTGAGATTGCTCTAATACATGGTATTGTCAAATATAAATTCATCACAACAAAAATATGATCTACCAAAGCTTAAATATCAAATCCAACCAATAAGTATTGTCTGAAGCGAGCGACACTAGCTGCGCACATATTGATGGCTCAATTTTACATATAATGGAGACCTAACATGCTAATAAACCAGTTTTATTAGCAACCTAATTATGCACTGATTTACATGTTATTTGAGCTTAAGAGAAAAGGCTATCTAAGTTAACTGTTCATATAATTATGAAGGGTAATTGAATCATTGTTTTCTAACTGGTGTGCTTGATTTGGTTCATCCTAAGCACATCTAACCTTATTCATGAATTTGCAAACTTAGTCTCTATATAAGAGAGAGAGAGAGAGAGACTTATCTTGAGGCATGTTGCCTCTAGCTTTTGAGGATTACACACTTAACAGCCTCAACCTTTGTTTATTGCTTTACATGGAGCATATTCCTTGAGCAATCATCTTGTCCCAGACATTTGCCTGGAACATCCATTATCCAAATACCAAGTCTTATCTAGACATGTGTTTGGACTATCCTGCAAAAAAATCATTTACCCTTAGGCACCCAATGTTTATTGAGTCCTAGGTTCTTGTTAGTATCATAAAACTTTTGCCCAACTCTTTGTTTAGGCTGAGCACCTTTCTGTCCACTAACCACATTCAGGTTGTGCCAACAATCAATGGCAAAGTGGCCCACTTTCCTACAGCACCAACATTTATGAATATTGTATCGTCTCTTCAGGACAACACAAAATTGTTGTCCATGAGAGATGTGAGTAGCTCCAGACTTTGCTGGATGAGCATTGCATGATGTTGCTTCCTTCTTCCTGAGTGAAGGTGCTAAAGAACTAAATATGGCTGGTCTAGTATGGGCTAATTGTATTTTTGGAGCTTGTCATCTAGTGGTCTCTCTCATCTCTTTAGATAAAGGATATTTAGATCCAAATCTAAAGAACTTATCCTGAACATTATGGCTAGAATGGACAACATCACTCCTTCTAAGATCATGTGTCTTCACCCCACTAGTAGAGCACACATTAGATTGATCCTTATGGGAAGCTGCAAACATGACATTTTTAGAATGTAAATTCGCATTTTGAAATACTGTCAACTTATAAGGGATATTTGATTTGACTTGATAATTTGTGTGATTAATACTCAGCTTCTCAGAGGTTTGACAAGTTGCAGCTTTTGGCAACATACCAAGAGATTGTGAAGGGTTAATCACAGTCCCTAATCTCTCAGTAAATTTCTACATAACACCATTATTGTCTTGATTTACAAATGAATTCTTACTTTTTAAAGATGAATGCAATTATAAGCTTCTAATACTCCAAAATCGGATAAATGAGTTATCCAGCTCTATGCAACTACTTGATCAGCAAGTTGATCAAAGTTTAATCCCTGCCGAAGTCATTAAATCATTCTTTAAAGATTTAAGTAAGGCGGAGAAAAACTGCATTAAGGATGGCAGGATTAACAAGATGCAAGACTCAGATTTTGTTCGAATGGGTAACACAAATATTGAAGAGATTTCAAGAAGACCAAATGAAAATAAAGTTTCAAAAAATGTCCTGTGAAAATGAAGGAGTAACTGAAAAACTAACTATAAGTACAACTCATATTACTATGATATTGGATAATATTGTCTTAACGGTAAAATCAGAGGTAGTTTAGTAGTTTAATATACAGGAAGAGAATTTATCAGTTCTATTAACAAAGATGGCTCCTATATAGCGGGAGAGTTCATCAGTAGACTTAATCAAAAATATACAAGGACAAAATATTCCTGAAGTCAGTGAGCTGGAAAAAGTTTTTCAAGAAATAAGAAAAAGAGATGAAGTTGAGTTCAAAACATCTAAAAATGACCTAGCTGTTAAGAAAATGATTTTATGGAAAAGTTAAAAGTTAAGGGTTCAGGGAAAAGGAGTGTGTCTAATTTACAAATTACACTTCCACAAACTATCTTAATTATAGTGAATATGTCAAGAAATATTCTAATGCTCAGATTGTGGACAATATTGGACATAGTCACAACAGAATAACAGGTTTGGGTTATAATCAGGATACATATATTTCATATGTGGATGAAAAACAAGGAATGGTAAGTTTTGTAAAAGCATCAACCACTAAAGTATCTTTAATTGAAGAGAAGTAGAGGGAGAAATATATTTTTCCTGATGACTTACTAGAATCTATCAATGAACTTTATGCAAGCATTTTGAGCAAAAGATGTTCAATGTCTACCAGTATATACAGAGTCATCCAGATAATGCAAAAGGATTTCATTTTGAATTTGTTGAGAAGATATAAAAGAAATTATATATTGTTTTTTCCACCTATCTTGCTGAAAAGGAAAGAAGTAATACTATATTTTTGAACCAAAGGATAATTTAATATATTCAGTTGTCTTATATCCATGTCCTTTATCATTCTTATCTATCATTAATAGTTCTGAAAAATCATTCATAGCAGCTAGCTATGGCCTTCTCCCTAATCTGTCTGAAAGCTTCATACTCGTAATTGAGCATTGACTTTCTATCATCTTTGACTTCCTTAGTACCTTCCATGTAAATTACCAAAGTGTCCCACATTTTCTTAGAGGTCTTGCAGTGCACTTAGTTTTGAAAGCTGGAGTCATCTATTCCACTAACTATAATGTTTTGTGTCCTCTTATCCATTGTAGCTAAAATTACTTCATCCTTAGTCATTTCAATATACTTCTTCGAAGTCTGAATGTTTGCAACAAAAACAGATACCTTTATAGGGATGAAGGATCCTTCCTGAACTATTATATAGATCCTAGGATCAGATGGCTCCATGAACAATCTGACCCTTTCCTTCCATATACCAAAATTTGCCTTCCTACGAAGAGGAAGTTTTATGGATCCTAGCTCTTTGTGATTCTCTCCTGAACCTATTTGAACCTTTTGACACCTACCTTGGAGATCTACTTAGACTATTAAGCCTTTCTTGAGTAACCTCCCTCGGAGACCACTTGAAAGTATTTGAATACAAGGGTAGCTAATCACCTAGAGGGGGGTGAATATATTAAGGTCTTTTTGAGTTCTTGAAATCCTTTTAATGTTTTAGGTCCTACTGTGTTTGCTTAGTTTTACTTTAAAGAAAATAACACGCAGCACAACATATATTTATAGTGGTCCACCAGTATATATGTACATCCACTATCCCTCCTGCCATTCTAATAGAATGCTAGATAAGGCACTTCCCCAAAAACTTGGCTCCTTAGAGATTACAACACGATCCCACCGGATCACTCAGTCTACAATGAGACTTACAACAAAGGCACTCAGCCCCATATCACAGTAATCACCTGATCACATAACACAGACACAATTGCCCTTCAACACATGCTGGGAGATCAACCCTAACACACAGATCCTACACTGGATCCTTCTCTCAGCCATTATAAATTAGGCTTTACAACACTGATCTCACAGTTCTCCAAACAGCCTATATAATCTAGGACATACAACACAGATCTTGAACAGATCTACAGAATTTGAAATATTAAAATAAATTTTACTCAAGAGATTTTGTTCTGTGAATCAACTACTTCATGAGCCGAGTGAATCTTAGCTTTATCTTCTTCTCAGCAACAAGAAAGACAATCTTTGATGATCTGATGCTTGTGTTGGAAGTCATTCAGAATCCTGATTCTGATCTTATTGAAGAAGGATGAAAGAATGTGAATGATTATCTTCGATCAGCTAACCTGTAAGGCAGAATTCAATTGCTCTGCCTTTCCTTCTATCCTGAGAAAAACTCAGATCAGATTTCTTCTTCCCCGATCCAGAGATTGATCTTCGTATTTGGCTTTGCTTGGATTGAGAAGCAACTTCAGCCAGAGCTTGCCTAAACTGATTCTTCTTCCTCAGAGAAACCCTCTGATCTTGTTGTAGCAGATGTTGATTGTAGCAGCTAACTCAGAGACTCTTTAGATTTGTCGAATTGAAGTTCTTGTCTCTGCAACAATGGCGGGGGAAGAAGATGATCTCACGCTCCTCTTTTTGTTAAAAGAATTGATCTATCAGAATGTTAATTTGAACCAGATCTCATCCTCTATTTATAATCTCATCATTCAACGAGTTGATTGTCATGTGTCCCTATTTAAACGGCTGATTATATCCTTAGTTTAACAAAATGAAACTGGTGGCGCCGTTAGTAATGGATTACAGCTCTTCCTTAGTCATTTAGAACTTTGTTGACTTTTTGTTGATTTTTTTTTGACCTTCTGTTGACCTTTTGTTAACTTTGCTGACGTGAGCCATTCTGGACTTAGAACATTTCAGACAACTACCCTGGCGTTGAGTGCGTTGAGTGTACAAACATTACTCAACAAATCTGGACTTAGAAAATTTTCAACTCTACTAGGTGTTGAGTGAATAAGCTCCACACAACGCCTTTTAACTTGGTCAACTTCTCAGCTTGTCCAGGCATTGAGAGCGTTTAGTGTATAAGCTTCAATGAACGCTTTTTTCCTTAGCTTGATATTCAACCCTTTCTGCATCCTTGGCGATGAAAGAATTGAGTGAACTGGCTTCACTCAACGATTCTGGACTTAAAAACATTCTGCTCTGTATGAAGGCGTTGAGTGTGTTGACTACACTCAACTCTTTCTCCCTTTGGAGTTGAGAGCATTGAGTGTAGCTTCATCACTCAACACTTTTGTACTTGGTTGCAACTGCTTCACTGCATGGCATTAAGAGCGTTGAGTGAACTGGCTTCACTCAATGATTCTGGACTTAGAATAATCCAGCTCTGCATGATAGCGTTGAGTGCGTTGACTTCACTCAATGATTCTAGACTTAGAATAATTATCCTTTCTACTTAGGCATTGACAACAATAACATGACTCAATGTCATCCTTCATATGGCATTGAGTGATCTGGCCTCACTCAATGTGTAACGACTCCATCCATTCACAGGTATATACTAGAAGTTCCGGTCGGGGCCCCATAGCATATGACATAAAACAGCCAGGGAAGTCACGTAGTGATACCAGAGTTGCGCATCCTAACTCATTGCATTCTAGCGGAAGCCTATAACATGAAGTTGAACTCACACACATGAATGTCCACCATATAAAAGCTCCACATTTATATACACAGGAATCGTAGCAAATACAAAGTTAACTGGCCTTATGGTCTTACAGGGATTTACACAATAGTGGCCTCAAACATTGGCGCGCAGGCCGACAACGTATAATCAAACATAGTATTTTCATTTAGCCTTCGAGGGCTAGTAGTAGCAGCAGCAGCAGCAGTAAGAACCTCAGCCTTTATGCGTCCCGCTTGGCTCTCCAGCACCTGTACAGGGACAGCCCACCCAACGATGGCAAACAGGCAACGGTCAGCTAAACAAATTATAACAACCCCACCCCTTTCCTAGGGCGGTGGTATTCCTTCCCTGCAAGCATAGCATTTCACAGGAAGATATGTATATCATACAATGTGCTCTCACGCACATACATGCCATCACAACCGTCAGCCACTCGGCCCGACGATCCATGCACTCAGGGCATATTCTTGGTGTACCAGCGAACCAGGGTCCCACCTCTGTATCAGGGTCGCAACCCAATGGTAACTATTGAGAATTTTGCTTCATGGCATACAGCTAGAGATTTTAGTCTTAATGCATCGGGATTGGCCTGTAGCCCCCCATTGTGTCATGGTGTGCAGGCCTAAGACTCTTGCTATGCGCTCCAACAAACCGCACTTTTAGGTCTCACATCGGACGGACATAGCGCAGGTCGGATCATCCACTCCTCGTTGCTCAATTCGCCTTGCCATCACCGAGTACGGCGTACTCGCGGCTACATAAAAGGCGCGGGTCAGTTTCACCTTGCCTGTTTCCTTTAGGTGAACTCATCAGTTCACACATAACCAACCCATTCTCACATAACTGGCTTCACATTCATCGGTTACCTAGGAGCCACGCCTCGCGTTAGCGACAGAACTCACTTTCCATCCCTAGGCTTAATCGTACATCACATGAGGGTATTTTCCTGGACTGCCAAGCCAGTACTTCCTGCTACTCCCCTTCACAGGCACAACCCACCAAACATTCCAAGCATCAAGGGTATTTTGTGGCTTATCACGTCATTACTTCCTGCTACCGCCCTTCTCTGGTACAACCCAACAACACAAGCATTATATGGGTATTTTCCTGGACTACCACTCTGGTACTTCCTGCTACTGCCCTTCGCAGGTCTAACTCGTCGACTCCTTAAACTACACGTTTATCATGGAGTCTTCTCCGGTACGTATATGCAACATCACCAATCCAGACCAACCTGTCCAGATGGGCTTCACACAGCATGCCTATTCCGTACTCCTTTTTCGTATCTTTATGCCAAATGATGGGGATTCCATGAATCAACCCAAGAGACTCCCATAACATGCCACCCTCTGGTGGGGGAATCATATGCACATGCCAAAAAGGAAGCCTTCACATGGCTAGGAATAAAAGTCATTACCCTCGAAGATCGCTTCGACGCCATGATCTCCTAGCTGGCTGGAAAGAACTGCAACGACTTTTCCTCCGCAACGCTGGCCTCGTATATCTTGTCTGAACTCCGCAGCACCACCAGTGGCCAACTCCTCTTCCTCCTCCTCCTGCTTCCTCTCTTTCTCTCTCTAGTATTTTAGAAAGATGAAGGCCAAATGACAAAATGAGAATTTCCTTCTCATCCACGGCCATAAGGAAGTAGGGAGGCACCTCAGCCATTGGATCACAGCTGAAGAAATGGAATGCCATGATTTTGCCACAAAATCATATTTTTGCCTGACACCGCCTGTGACACGCCCGTGTCCCAGGCCGTGTACCTCAAGCGGTGCTCAACCGACTTATCCAATCCAGTACACGCCCATGTAACATGCCCATGTCACAGGCCATGTCACCTAACATGCCTCAGACACGCCCGTGTCTATGGCAGTGTTCTTCAGGCCGCACAAAATCGAGATCAACCTGAGAGGGACACGGCCTGTGACACGCCCGTGTCCCAGGCCTTATGCCCATAAATGGCACTAGACACGCCCCAGCTCAACTTCGTTGAGCTGAAATTCGTAGAACTGCGAGGACACGCCCTGTGACATGCCCGTGTCATAGTTCGTGTACTCAGCACTAGACAATCGTCGATCGAATCAACTTCGTCGACCTGAAATTCCTTGACACACGAGGACATGCCCTGTGACACGCCCGTGTCACAGGCCGTGTACTCAATACTCGACGATCGTCGACCGAATTTTGTCGACCACTCGTCGACTGCTCATTCGAGAAGGACACGCCCTAGGACACGACCGTGTCCCAGGCCGTGACTGCCAAATTTTTCCCAATGCTGGAATTTAGAGTGTTACAACCCTCCCCTCCTTACAAAAATTTCATCCCTGAAATTTGCAAAAAGTAAGGACTTCAACAGAAGAGGTTTCATTACACAAACATTCATTACAACTCAATACACATTGCATAACAGTTACATAAAGAGCTCGAGAAACTCAACTCGCATGGTCTGCTCTCGCTCCCATGTGAGTTCTTCACGGCCGCAATTGTCCCATTAGACTTTGACCATCCCAATCGTCTTGTTCCGCAACTGTTTCTCAGCACGATCCTCGATTCGAATGGGCCTAACCTTCGTCTTTAGCCCATACTCCACCGGCACATGATCATTCTCGATCACTTGAGCCGGATCCTTCACGGCTTTCCGCAACACTGAGATGTAAAACACATCATGTAATCCACTCAAGTCTGCCGATAGAGCTAGCCGATATGCAGCTTCCCCAACTCGCTCCACCACTTCAAATGGACCAAGGTACCGTGCACTCAACTTTTTCAAACGTCGAATCCTGGATACGCCTTTGAAGGGCTTGATCTTCAAGTATAACCAGTCGCCCACCGCGAACTCCACATTCCGGTGCTTGACGTTGTAGTATTTTGCTTGACGATCTTGAGCTATCAGTAGCCTTCCTCGAATAGTGCGGGTCGTCGAGTTCGCTTCATCGAATTCATTACGCCTATACAACTTGGATTCGCCTGCTTCTACCCAAGCCAAAGGAGTACGACACTTCCGTCCATATAGAGCTTCATACGGTGCCATAACAATGCTCGCTTGGAAGCTGTTATTGTAGGCACACTCCACCATGTAAAAATGATCTTCCCATCTCTTCCCAAAGTCCAGGGCGCACATCCGGAGCATATCCTCCATCGTTCTGTTGGTTCTCTCAGTCTGGCCATCTGTTTGGGGACAAAAGTCCATACTGAACATCAACTTCGTGCCCAACAGCTGATGGACCAGCCTCCAATCATTCAAAGTAAATCGCACATCTCGATCGCTCACGATGCTCCGAGGAATACCATGTAGCCGTACAATCTGTTCAACATACAACTTTGCCAAACTTTCTACTGAATCGTCCCGCCTATTCGGAAGAAAGTGTGCCACTTTCGTCAGCCAATCGACAATTACCTAGATGGAATCATTTCCGCGCTGAGATCTTGGCAACCCGTGCACGAAATCCATGGAAATATCGTCGAACTTCCACACCGGAATCGGCAACGACTTCAAGAAACTGCTAGGTTTCTGGCATTCCGCCTTCACCATAGCACAAGTTTGGCATTTGGCCACATAATGAGCAATATCTTTCTTCAGTCCTGGCCACTAGAATAGCTTTTTCATGTCTCTGAACATCTTTGTGCTCCCTGGGTGAATTGAGTACTTCGTGTAATGCGCTTCATACATCAGCTCTTACCTCAATTTGCCCAAACTTGGGACGCACAAACGGCCTTCTTTTCTCAAAATCCCGTCATCCCAGGAGAATTTTCCCTCTGGCCCATCCTTGGCATAGTGTTGGAGACTCTCATCTAGCTCCGTTGCTCGTCGAACTTTGTCCGCAAGGTCACACTGCACCTCCGTCCAGTTCAAACATGCATCGGCTGTAGCATTCTTATCAACACAAGAAATCTCTAACGCTTCCAACTCCTGGATTAGACGTTCATCATGCCTCTGCAACCAGCTTGCTCTTGCTGGAGCTCTCCGACTCAAGGCATCGGTGACAATATTTTCCTTTCCGGGCGTATAATGAATCGCAACGGTGTAGTCCTCAAGGAACTCCAACCACGTTCGTTGTCGCATATTCAAGTCCTTCTGCTCTAACAGGTACTTTAGGTTCTTGTGGTCCATATAGATCTCCACCTTCACGCCATACAGATAATGCTTCCACAATTTCAGTGCAAAGATCACCTCCGCCAACTCTAAGTCGTGGATGGGATAATTTCTCTCGTGCACCTTCAACTGGTGCGAGCCATAAGCAATCACTTTCCCATTTTGCAGAAGAACGCAGCCTAAGCCGCTTCCTGACGCATCACTGTAGATTTCAAATCCATCAGTACCACATGGCGACGTCAACACAAGAGTCGTGATCAACTGACACTTCAGCTCTTCAAAAGCTTGTGCGCACTCCGGCATCCAAATGAACTTCTGATCCTTTCTCGTCAGTGTGGTTAGAGGCAAAGCGATCCGCGAGAAGTTTGTAACAAATCTTCGATAGTAGCCTGCTAGTCCAAGGAATCTCCTGACCTCAGCCACAGAAGACAACACTGGCCACTCCTGTATGGCTCTTATCTTCGTCGGATCCACTGCTATGCCATCTCCGCTTACCACATGGCCTAGAAAAGCCACCGACGATAGCTAAAACTCGCACTTCGAGAACTTGGCGTAGAGCTGATTCTTCCTCAATGTCTACAACACCAATCGGAAGTGGTTTTCATGATCGGCTTTAGATCGAGAGTAGACCAGAATATCATCAATGAATACTATCATGAACAGGTCTAGGTACTCTCGGAATGTTCGGTTTATCAAGTCCATGAACACTGATGGCGCATTGTACAGCCCAAACAGCATTACTGTGAACTCACAGTGCCTGTAACGCGTTCCAAATGCGGTCTTGGGAATGTCATCTTCCCGAATCCACAACTGGTATTAACCAAACTTCAAATCCTACTTGGAGTAGACGTTTGATCTCACTAGCTGATCGAACAACTCATCAATCTGTGGGATCGGACTTACTCTTCTCGGTCAGCTTGTTCAGTTCACGGTAGTCAATACATAACCGCAAACCACCGTCTTTATTTTTCACAAACAGAACAGGCGCGCTCTAAGGTGATATGCTTGGGCGAATATAACCCTGCTCCAACAACTCCTGCAGTTGGACTTTCAACTCCGTCATTTCCTTTGGCGCAATGCGATATGGCGAGCGGGCCACAGGTTTCGCACCTGGCACTAACTTGATCGTGAAGTCAATCTCTCGCTGGGGTGATAGCCTAGGGATATCCTTGGGAAATACATCTGCAAATTCCGATACCACCGGAACATCGCTCACACCGGCCTTAAGCTCTACAGCCTAAATCAACGTGAAGTAGCACTCCGCGCCCTTCCGAACAGCCTTGACTATTTGGAGTGCAGACATCAACGTCCCACCCACTCATCACATACCCGCGAACTATGTCTCCTGCTCGGTATTCTGGCCCAATATGATCTCTTTGGCATTGCAATCAATCAAGGCATGCTGCTCCGCGAGCCAATACATACCAAAGATCACGTGAAATTATGATATCAGCAACACAGATGAAGTCAAACAGAAATCCCGACTTCTTATTTAGACCGCCACATCGCAAGCTTGATCTGCGAGCATCAAACAACCATTCGACAACACCACCCTGATGCTATCTTTCTTCACACGACTAGGTATCCCAAGTCGCGCTATGAACTCTTTAGACAGAAAAGAATGCAAAGCACCTGTATCAAACAGTGCTCGCGCCAGCGTGTTCCGAATCATCACAAAGCCTGTGACAATCATGTCACACACACAAGCCACATACAAATATGCAATAAACAAAGCATGTGATAAGCAAAGCAATACAATAACTTAACTCGTACTTGTGATGATGTCACTCTGCTTAATGGCCTCTTGTAGGCCAAGATTGTAGACTTGGGGCTGCACCTGCAAGGCAGAGGACTCCACGACTGCCTTTCCTTTTTTCGCATATGACGCTCCTACCTTCTTCTCACCCTTTGGTGGACCACTTCGGCAGTCATGGGCTATATGCCCCACTTTTCCACATGTAAAGCACGTACGAGTATCCGGCCCTGAAGAGGCCCCCGACGTTGCACCCGATGCAATAGTAGAAGGAACTTGTCCAGACGACTTGGACCTCTTACCCCAATTCTTCTTATAATATGATTTCCCAGGTCGGGGTGCCTTGAACTCCGGCTTGCTCACAGCCAAGGCCCTCTTCCCTTGCACCTTTTCATATCCTTTTCCAGCGCGCACGCAGTGTCGACCAATGCCTCGAAGCCTTGGTTAATAGAACTAGAGAGCGGGAATCGTAACTTATTCCGCAGTCCTTCATAGAACCTATTTGTCTTCCTCTGCTCATCAACAAATATAGAACCTGCATACCGCCCCATGCGTGTAAACTCATGCAGGTACGTTTCAACACTGCCTTCACCTTGCGTCAGCCTTTGGAATTCGTTCTCCATGGCAATACGCTGTGCCGCCGGGAGGTGCTTTGCCAGGAAGTGTCTCGAGAATTTTTCCATCGACACTTGTTTTAACGGTCGACCCGCTATGTGGTGTAGTTCCATATCATCCCACCATAAACGAGCCTATCCTTCCATCAAGAAGGTGGCTATGGTGACTTTCTGATGTTCCTCTGTTCCAATCGCCGTCATAATCTGCTTGACCCGCGATAACCAATCCTCAGCCTGAGTAGGGGATCCCAGGCCCATAAACGTAGGTGGGTTGAAACTCATGAACTGCTTCAACTGCTTCTCAGCTGCTCGAGGATCCACAGCTGCTACAGGTTCTGGCCTCACCGCAACCTGTTCTGGCCTCAATGTCTGCTGCGCCTGCCCTTGCACCTGCCCAATAGGATGCGCTTGGATCATGGCAAACAATGCCTCAGCAACTAATCACATAGTTTCCGCAGAAGGCGGAGGTGTAGGCACCTCAGCTGGTGCCGTACTTTCATCAGAACGTTGGGGCTCTGATTGCCCCGCACCACTCCGCGTCACCTATAGGTGAACAAGACACTCACATTAGCGACCGCACACAAGAAATAACAACAAAATAGGAACGCTCAGGTTCCTCAAACACATGTATTTGCATTCCTAAAGTGGACATTCACAAGTTCATTAGTGTTAACATGGTTCGCACAGACACGTGCTCGCCACCCCACAAAAGAATTCGACCACGAATTCGAAAGGGAAAGACCAAGACAGTTGATACCAAAAATGTAATGACTTCATCCGTTCACAGGTATATACTAGAAGGTTTGGACGGGGCCCCACAGCATATGCCATAAAACAGGCGGGGAAGTCACGTAGTAATACCAGAGTTGCGCATCCTAACTCATTGCATTCTAGCTGAAGCTTATAACACGAAGTTGAACTCACATATATCAATGTCCACCATATAAAAGCTCCACATTTATATACACAGGAATCATAGCAAATACAAAGTCAACCGGCCTTATGGCCTTATAGGACTTTACACAACAGTGGCCTCAAACATTGACGTGCAGGCCGGTCATGTATAATCAAACATAGTATTTTCATTTAGCCTTCGAGGGCTAGCAGTAGCAGCAGCAAGAACCTCAGCCTTTATGCGCCCCGCTTGGCTCTCCAGCACCTGCACAGGGACAACCCACCCAACGGTGGCAAACAGGTAACGGTCAGCTGACCAAATTATAACGACCCCATCCCTTTCCCAGGGCGGTGGTATTCCTTCCCTGCAGGCATAGCATTTCACAGGCAGATATGTATATCATATAATGTGCTCTCACACACATACATGCCATCACAACCATCAGCCACGCGGGCCGACGATCCGTGCACTCAAGGCACATTCTTAGTGTACCAGCGAACCAGGGTCCCACCACTGTATCAGGGTCGCAACCCAACGGTAACTATTGAGAATTTTGCTCCATGGCGTACAATCGGAGACTTTAGTCTTAATGCACCGGGATTGGCCCGTAGCCCCCCATTGTGTCATGGTGCGCAGGCCTAAGATTCTTACTATGCGCTCCAATAGACCGCACTTTCAGGTTTTACATCGGACGGACATAGCGCAGGTCGGATCATCCACTCCCCATTGCTCAAGTCTCCTTTCCATCACCGAGTATGGCGTACTCGCGGCTAAATAAAAGGTGCGGGTCAGTTTCACCTTGCCTGTTTCCTTTAGGTGAACTCATCAGTTCATACATAACCAGCCCATTCTCACAGAACTGGCTTCACATTCATCGGTTACCTAGGAACCACGCCTCGTGTTAGAGATAGAACTCACTTTACATCCTAGGCTTAACCGTACATCACTTGAGGGTATTTTCCTAGACTGCCAAGCCAGTACTTCCTGCTACTCCCCTTCACAGGCAGAACCCACCAAACATTCCAAGCATCAAGGGTATTTCCTGGCTTATCACGCCAGTACTTCCTGCTACTGCCCTTCGCAGGTATAACCCAATAGCACAAGCATTATACGGGTATTTTCCTAGACTACCACTCCGGTACTTCCGGCTACTGCCCTTCGCAGGTCTAACCCGTCGACTCCTTAAACTACACGTTTATCACGGAGTCTTCTCCGATGCGTATATGCAACATCACCAATCCAGACCAACCTGTCCAGATGGGCTTCACACAGCATGCCTATTTCGTACTCCTTTTCCGGATCTATATGCCAAATACTGGGGGATTCCATGAATCAACCCAAGAGACTCCCATAACGTGCCACCCTCTGGTGGGGGAATCATATGCACATGCCAAAAAGAAGCCTTCACATGGCTAGGAAGAAAAGTTGTTACCCTCGAAGATTGCTTCAGCGCCATGAGCTCCTAGCTGGCTGGAAAGAACCGCAACGGCTTTTCCTCCGCAATGCTGGCCTTGTATCTCTTGTCAGAACACCGCAGCAGCACCAGTGGCTAACTCCTCTTCCTCCTCCTCCTTCTTCCTCTCTTTCTCTCTCTAATATTTTAGAAAGATGAAGGCCAAATGACAAAATGAGAATTCCCTTCTCATCCATGGCCATAAGTAAGCAGGAGGCACCTCAGCCATTGGATCACAGCTAAAGAAATGGACAACCACGATTTTGCCACAAAATCATATTTTTTGCCTGACACGGCCTGTGACACGCCCGTATCCCAGGCCGTGTACCTCAAGCGGTGCTCAACTGACTTATCCAATCCAGTACATGCCCACGTGACACGCTCATATCACGGGTCGTGTCACCTGACATGCCTCAGACACGCCCATGTTTGTGGATGTGTTCTTCAGGCTACACAAAATTGAGACCAACCCGAGAGTGACACGGCCTGTGACACGCCCGTGTCCCAGACCGCATGCCCATACACGACACTAGACACGCCCCAGCTCCACTTCATCGAGCTGAAATTCATCGAACCGCGAGGACACGCCCTATGACATGCCCGTGTCACAGGCCGTGTACTCTGCACTCGACAATCGTCGACCAAATCAACTTCATCGACCTCAAATTCGAAGACCCGCGAGGATACGCCTGTGTCATAGGCCGTGTACTTTGCACTCGACGATCGTCAACCGAATTTTGTCAACCACTCGTCGACTGCTCACTCGAGAAGGACATGCCCTGTGACACACCCGTGTCCCAGGCCGTGTCTGCCAAATTTTCCCAACGCTGGAATTTAGGGTGTTACGCAATGCTTTTGTACTTAGACAGATTTTCCTGTCTTTCTTCCGCAGCTTTGACTGAATCAGCATGGCGTTGAGTGAAATGGATTCACTCAATGCTTCTGGACTTAAACAATTTTCCGTGACAGATTTTCTTTGGAATTGTCTGAAATAGCATGACTCAATGCTTTTGGCAATATGGCGTTGAATGAGTTGACTTCACTCAACGCATGTGTACTTAACCATATTTTTGCCTTGTCAAACCTTAAAACTTTAACTGCCTACCCTCTCCCAGCGTTGTTAGTTATATGGCGTTGAGTGAACTGGCTTCACTCAATGCCTGTGGACGTAGTCATTTTTCTGAACTGCAACTTATTGGACAATGACTGTCGTGACTTCACTCAACGCTTTTTACGCTATGGCGTTGAGTGAACTGCCTTCACTCAATGCCTGTTGACTTAGTAGCATTTCTTCATCCAGCTTCCTTCCTTAAGCCATCTGGCATTGAGTGAGCTTGCTCCACTCAACACCTATGGACTTAAGCAATTTCTTGCCTATCCAACTAATTTCTTTGTGTCTACCTATCCTATCATTGTAACAAGGACTAACCTGCATGCATTAATTTGAAACCTTATCAAATAAAACTTGGTGTATATCATTGACTTGTTTGACATCTTACAAATCAGGGACATTGGGATCAATGGACCCAATAATAAATTATTTCTAAGGATGAAGGCAAAATCCACAAAATTGAAAAGAAGAAAAGGAATAATTTTGTTCACTGCGAGCTACTACAGAAGCTACCGCCGCATGGAATCCTCCTGCACAACTCTCTCTATTTAAAATAACCTGAAATTGAGTTTCTGGCGATTGTTTTTCATGAAATTTGAAAGGAGAGTTCGCCCTAGCAGTCTATAGGGAAGGAATGGTTCATCCCAACTCATTGAGGAGGAGAGTTCTTCAGAGGAGATTGAAAGAAATTCATGCTCAAGGATTGAAGACTTCCAACATGATGATCAAGGTGCTTTTGTCCTAATATTCACCGGAAGGATCTTCGCTACGAAAAACTCAAATCAAGCGTAGAACTTCATGGATCTGAAGAACATCGAAGGGGAAGACTCTCAAGCCACGAAGATCGAACCTTTGTAAGCAAATCATCGTCAACATCAAAGGTCCTAGTTAGAGGGGAGATTTCTCTTATTCTTATATTTTACTTTAAACTCGTTTTATTATCTAGTTGTTTGTGTAAGGTAAATCGACTGGAGGGTCATTGAAATCCGGAAAGGGTTTCGTGAGAAATCATCTGGGAAAGGGACATCTACATCAAGGGATCTAGTGTGAGGAAAATTGACCGGTGAAGGTCGTCGAAATCCGAAGGGATTCCGTGAGAAATCGTCCCCGGGAAGGAATGTCTAGATCTGGGGATCTAGTGAGGCTCTAAGACACTTCCTTGTGTAAAGGTGAAGATCTAGCTCAAAGACTTTTCCTAGAGGGAAAGGGAGATAGTCAACCGGTCCGGGTAGTGGTTCAGTATAGAAACCAAAAAAAATTGAATTTTACTACCTCCATTCTCTGGCGTCATGGAGATCTTATGCACTTTCATTTTTTATTGATTAGAATTATTATTTGTTCTTCATTATACATGTGATGTCATGTTTATTTGTCGGTAGATCTCTGAAGGGTATGTGCATGTCCATGGAGAAATTTATCCAAGAAAATGAGGTATATGACCTAGCGCCATGCGCTAGCAAGTTAGTTCCCCGTAGTAGCTTTCAGAACTAGTTTTCCTAGATAAAATTAATTTGAATTTTCAATTAAATCTTAAAACTTTATTCACCCCCCCCCCCACCTCTAAGGCTGGCCAAAAGATCCAACAACCTCCATCACCGCAACAACCGTACCCATTGCTTTTCTCATTCACCAACACCGTCGTCGTCACTCCTCTCTCCTGTGACTACCGCCACCATCACTCCTCTCTCCCGTGGTCGTCGCTGACGTCGCTCCTCTCTTCCTCGGAATCCACCGCCATCACCTCTCTCTCATGCGATCGCCGCCTCCATCTCTCCTCTGTTCATCGGATGCCGCCACCTACGCCTGTTCGAACCAGCTTTCTGATCCCTCCTAAAGTTCGAAACAGGATGCAGCCCACACGTACTCTCCCTGCGCTACCCTCCTGACGAGAGTCAGTGACCTGAAAACAGACCGAGGGGGCCCAGCTTGGAGGTCCCACCTCTTACTCGGAAGAACTGAAAGTCTTCCCCTCCCTAGCCAGTGCTGAGCTAGGTGCTTGTGAGGAAGATAGTGGAAAGGTTCAACAACCTTTTCTCAGGCACCTTATCGGTCTATTTATAGGCCTCTGAATCTGCTCTGCAAATATCACTTCTAAATCATCCTGAAAAGACCAAAACACCCTGGGCCGGGTCTGCCAACAGCCAAACTCCGCTGTTCTGGAGAGATATATGCAGACCTCCAGGGGTAAAAATGTAAAATTACCTGGGGCATAAAGGTAAAAACCCCCCTTGGGGGTAAAAAGGTAAAGACACCTCTTTTCACATGTGGCGAGTTGGGAAAGATCCGTCAGGCCTAGAGAGGTCTCGCCTGGCGGGCCATCTCACCCCACCAGGAGGTCTCGCCTATAGAGGTCTCGCCTAAATCCGTGGGCTGTCCATACCTCTCGCCTCTTGCGGGTGGGCCTCCTCCCATCTCGCCAGTCCTCCTTCCTTGCTTACTGGGTCACCTCTCGCGAGCCCAAGGTTGTACACAATCCCCGCTCTTTTCGAGGTTGCCCTAACCTCGGAAAGATAGTCCAACTGTGGCTCGCGATGCTAGGATTCCTTTATGAGAATCTTTGGTGGGTCCCCCCCCCCTACGGGGCCTATAAATATGAGACCCCAGCCTTCATTTGGAACCCTTTAGCCTTTCATCTCTTTTCTTTCGGAATGTCTCACAGTCAATGTTTTTGCGAGCGCCTTGCGATTGTGCGAAGGCGAAACAAAGCCAACACGGACGCCCTTTTCCCGGATCTGGGGCATACTCCCCCCTTAGCCTCTCCGCCCTCTCGCCTAAAAAGGACCAAAGCCGCCTGCCCCTCTCTCTCGGCGGGCGCAACCTCCTCTGCCCCTTCAACAGACAACCCATCCGCTTCTTCCGGAGAGAAGCAGGTAATCGCATTACTCTTTCCCTTCTCTGGTCTCGCCTGCTGACTACGCTTTTTCAGGGAAGTTTTGCTGACTCGCCGGTGCCTGCCAATCCCCCCGATAATATAAACCAAGTTCCTCAGCGCACTGACTCGCCTAAGGCGGCCTCCCCGCCCCCCTCGCGGAGAGAAAACCTCTCGCGAGTGGTGGGGAACCCTCGCCTCCCCAGTAAGATCTCTTCCCTTCTCGTCTTCCTGTTAATTCGCCTTCTTTTATCCTACTCGTGCGGGCTCATCCTTGCTTGTGATCTCTCGCTATTTTTGCAGGCGTCTAATTTGATTCTGATACTGAAGAAGCTCCCGCGTCTCCCCCCTCTCGCCTCTTCCTCATCCTGGCGAGATCGAGGACTACTTGGGCGATCCCATGGACCCCCTGGAGTTGAAGCGGAGGACATCCAGGATGTTCCGTAAATATACGCACATAATCCGCGAGATGGAGCGGGAGAAGCAAGCCTCCGACCGGCGCATGGAGTGGATAGAAGCAGATTATCACCGCCTTTCCGCCAGGATGGAAGCGGACGGGGTGCTAGACGGGACCGACCCCCAAGCCATCTTAAACGAGACGGACGAACATCTTCGTCTCGTACGCCGCGGCGTGATCGCTGCTCGCGCCTTTCACCTTCCCGGCCGCCCTCCTTGTGCGGGAGGTAAAGATGGCCGCTGGTAGTGGGTGCGGAACTAAAACTGTCGCAGTCATGTCTCGCCTTCTCCGGATCTTGTCTGTCAATTTCGCTGTTTGATTACTGATGTGTTGTATAAACTTATTTGGACGAGATGTTCCCTTCTGCGGGACGATCTATTTTAAACTTTTGGTAATGCATTGCTCATATCATGTCGTCTTTTCATTATTGTCATGATTAGCTATTATTCTATTAGTCCTGTAATGATGGCTTGCCTCGAAAATAATGCTGTGGCGCCCCCACCTCTTGAGTTCTAGAGAGAGAGTGTGATAGGGAGAGAGTGAGATAGGGAGAGAGAGAGAGAGAGAAAAAAAAAACGAAACGTCGGGGTGTCCTCTCATTTCCCGCCGCCTGACTTTCCCGCCTATTCCCCTCTTTTCCCTATCCCTTATAAATATCTCCAACCTCGGCCCCTCTGCTTTATTTATTCTAACCCGTTTCTTTGATCGTGGTTCCCGTCTCCCCTTCGCCATCTCGCGTCGCTCTCTGAACCGTCCTCTTCCTCATTTGTCGCTTTCTCGCCAGTTATGGGAAAGAAAAAGATGGAAGAGGGCGAGGGGTGCAGCTGTTGCGGAAAGCGCTTCGTGGACCACGACTTCCCTCTCGGCAGACTGCTAGAGGAAGACCACGCTCGTTTCTCCAGCGAGTATCTCTCCGACAGCTATCTGTCTCGCCCGCCCAAAGTTGGCGAGTGCATCAACACCTTCTACCCCAATGAGCTGGCCTTCCCCGTCTCGCACTTCGAGGCGGGGCCGCGGCTTCCCCTCTGGCCGGAGGTCAAGCTAGTGCTGAAGTACTTTGGGGCCGTCCCGGCCCAATTCAACCCCAACGCCATCTCCATGCTGATCGCTTTCGCCTGCTACCTGCGGCGAGAGCGTATTGAGTTTAGTTTAACTGCCTTCTGCAAGCTGTTTGACTACCACGCCAAGGACGATGGCATCTCTTATTTCACAGGCCAAGGCCTGAAAGTATGCGAGACGCCGAACAAGAACCACCACTGGCTGACGCAGTTCATCTTCATCCGTGGGGATCTGGGAGGTATCCCTCTCGCCCCCGTATCTCCTGCCGAATGCTATTATGACACCCCCAAGGTGGGGGGTGCCGAGAAATACCTCTGCAATTTCTTCGCAGGGAAGAATTTTGAAGTCCAATACCTTCGGCGAGACCTCGACTCGCTCCCCGCCGTCTTCCCCGGCGAAGGTACGCTTCTTTCTCCCTTCTTATCCTTGTAAATTCTTCCTCCCCGCTGACTGTCATCTTATCTAGGAGAGAGGACCGTCCCCGTCTATCCCCCCTACCAAAGTAACTGAGCTCTCGCTTTGGCGAGTATGGCGGCGGAGGCTGCAAAAGACACGCTGACGCCTGCCACCAAGAAGAGGCCCGCGGGCGAGGGTACTTCTCGCCTCAGCCCCAAGAAGAAGAAAAAGTCAGTGTCCTTCAAAAAGGAAAAATCTGCAAAGGAAAGAGAAGTGCCAGCGGGGTCCCTGTCCCCCATCACTCTACCATCTCCCTCGCCTCCGCGACGACCCGTCTCGCCCGCCCGCGAGATGGTCTCTTCAGAGCCAACTGCCCGCGGCCATGTTCAGCCCTCTCAGCTCCCTCCTGGCGAGACTGGTTCGTCCAGCCGCCCGACTCCCGCCTCACACCCTAATTATAATATGGGGCCTGTGACGGATGATGATGCCGGTGAGCCGGTTCTCATATGGGACAAAGACTCCAACCGCGTGTCGGTGTCTACTCTTCTCCCTTCCTGGAAGGAACAGGACCCCCCCCCCACCAGTCATGCCTTCTCCTTAGGGTTTGGGTTGTATGGCGGTCTTGGCTCCAAGCCCGCAGATAACGAGGCATCGCGGGACCACATTCTAAAAAGTTCCCACTCTCAGTTTCGCTCCCTGGAGCTCGCGCACCGAGTCTCGCGCCGCCTCGTTTTCAACAACAGGAAATGGAAGGAGGCGGAGGCCGGTCTCGCCGCAGAGCGGGAAAAGTCCCTCGACCTGGAGAAGCGGTTGCTTGTTGCCGACAACCTCCTCGCGTAGAGCCAGGGTGGCGTGGTAAGTTTCCTTACCGTTGCTTTGCTAGTCTTACTCTTGTTTCTTATAGTCCCTCACTTGCTCTCCTCCTGCAGGATGCCGAGACGGCCAACAGAATGCGCTCGCGTATTGAGGAGCTGGAGGGGGAGAACAAGAAGTTGAAAGCCGAAAATCTCCGCCTCCGGAGCAGCGCGACACCCCCACTGGATCAATTTCCCGTTACTTCTCGCTATTCCGTAGATGAGGTGGACGCCATCTGCCGGGACTCAAATATCAAGACGGCGGAGGTTGTCCTCAAGATGATGAAGGAGCTGGGAGTGGTGCGCGAGGATGCAGAGACGGTGACCGTCCGCGACCTGGTCCCCCGCTTATATGGCGAGACGGACGGCAGCTCTTCCTCTGACAGCGAGTAGTGTACCATCCACTGCAGTGACTTCTCTTCCCCACCTTCTTTTGTCTAGTACTTGTGGTTCTGGTAGACACTTCCTTGAAAAAGGAGAGCGAGGTGTTCCTGCTTTATGGATATTTTGTTTAAAACTTTTTATATACTAATTGTCGCTTCCCTCTTTGGGCGTCTTGTATAATAGTTAGCCAGAGGCAACTTTTTAGATGTTATTTTAATTGCCGCCTTGATCTTCTGTCATCTCGCTTAGCAGCTAGCCAAAAGCATGAGACTATTTTTTGGACGTCGTTTAATCGCTGCTTTTATCGTCTGCCATCTCGCTTAATAGCCAGCGCAAGGCAATTTTTATCGCTCTTCGCCCCTATTTTAATTACCGCCCACTGTTAGCGCTCGCCTCGCCGCAAGATTATCCCGCGCCGGAATCCCTGGAGACCAGCCGTCTCGCTCACCTGGTTCCGCCTTCTAAGGCTCACTTGTGCCTGGAATAAGGAAGGTCCTCCCGCCAGGCGCGAGACCACCCATTGCGAGTGTCGGCCAGGGACCTTCTTTCCTGGCCCGATTCCTGGCTCCTCTCTGTTCCAGGGACTTTCTATCAACCTTCTGATGAACATGGATCTTTCCCCACGTGAATTCTTACCCTTAGTATTGCCCCCTCGCATGAGTCTACAGCCCTGCCAGCTAGATGGGAGCCTGGTCAGCGGGTCTGCTCGGGGCTTCCTCTCCAAAGCTCCTCCAACCACCGAGTGAGCCTACGGCCCTGCCAGCTTGATGGGAGCCTGGTCAGCGGGTCTGCTCGGGGTCTCCTCTCCAAATCTCCTCCAACCACCGAGTGAGCCTACAGCCCTGCCAGCTTGATGGGAACCTGGTCAGCGGGTCTGCTTGGGGTCTCCTCTCCAAATCTCCTCCAACCACCGAGTGAGCCTACAACCCTGCCAGCTAGATGGGAGCCTGGTCAGAGGGTCTGCTCGGGGTCTCCTCTCCAAATCTCCTCCAACCACCGAGTGAGCCTACAGCCCTGCCAGCTAGATGGGAGCCTGGTCAGCGGGTCTGCTCGGGGTCTCCTCTCCAAATCTCCTCCAACCACCGAGTGAGCCTGAAAGTGCAGCTAGATCTGATATACTCTAGAGGGGGGTGAATAGAGTATGGTGCTTAAAAACTTTTTACAACAATTGTTGTAATCTGAGTGAACAGGGAAGCAAAACAATTATTTAAATCTAATCACAAAATAACCTACAAAAGAAATTAATCACAGATCCTAACTATTCACAGAACAATCATAGCCAGAAACAAAAATAAAGACAAGCAAGCCAAATGACACAAGGAGCTATAGTGGTTCCCCTAAACTTGGGTACATCCACTCTTCTACCACCCTAGGTAGGAATCCACTACAGGATGAGTTGATCAGGTGTCTTGGGCACCAATGAGCTTTTGATAAGGTGCTCAAAAACCAAATCAGATTTTTTGATCAGGTGTCTTGCCACCAATGAGCTTTTGACAAGGTGCTCAAAAACCAAGCACAAACTTTTGAAGGAAGTTTGAAAAACCCTTTACAGAGATGGGGATGAGAGAGTTATGGAAGTCTTCTCTTTCTCAGAGCAGCAGAGAAGACTATGTGGATTTGATGTTGTCAAAGCTCCCCCTAAGTTCTTGAGATGTTCAGGAAATGAAGCTTTGATGTAGGGTAATAGGCCTTCAGAAGTTTGATCTCCAGCAAATGATAATTTCAGCAATAGCTGAAATGTTAGGTGTCTGGAGTCTTGAAAGATGTTGGCCTTGAACACTTGAATCAAAGGGGATCTGAAGATTTTAGATTTGTTGATCTCATTTGGTGTGTGTTCTGTATGAATTCTTTTTGGACAGAGAATGTCTACAGATCTTTCTCTTGTGAACAGTTGATGTTGAGAAATATGTTGTTCAGAGAATATTTCTTCTTGTTCTTCTTGTCTGTACTGTCTGTTCACTGTGTTATGAGATTCAAAAATCTTGTATTTTATTCCCCTGGTTATGAATAGAAAATAATCATCTGTCAAGAATAGCCGTTGGCCTGTCATTAAATGACTTCCTTAATTGCAAATGTCTTCTGGGGGAAAGTCCAAAGAAACATTCCTTGATAATCCCTTGAAACTTGGTCCAGAATAAATGAAAACGGCTAGAAAATCTTCTAAATTAATTGATGAATAACTCCTTAACTGTCCTGAATTTGAATCTTGAAAATCCTTTAGCTCTTCAGAAAAACGTCGAACTAAGCTCTGCTATCGTCGAACTAAGCTCAGCGTTTTGGACTTAGACAGCAACAAAGATCGTCGATCTGAGCTCAACTATCGTCGAACTGAGCTCAGAGATAGAGAATCAATACTGAGTCAAGATCATCGAACTGAGCTCAAAGATCGTCGAATGGAGTTCGACGATTTGTTGAAGTTGAGCTCAGCGATCGTCGAATGGAGTTCGACGATCCGTCGAAGTTGAGCTAGACGATCGTCGACTGGAGTTTGACGATTCGTCGTACTGAGCTCGACGAAATGACTTAGTCTTCAAACTGAAAATCCTTGGTCTTAAGGGCAGCTTCCAAACCTAACTACTAACCCTTAGACTCAATTCTAGTTGACCTTTAGATCTATACAGGAGGTCAAAAACAGGTTTCCTAAAGACATAGTGATCCTGACCCAAATTAGTAATAGGGTGTTCCAACAATCTCCCCTTATTTGGGTTAGGATTACTATTTACAGAGTTTGGAAAACTTAAATAACAACATACAAAGCAACAATACAGAAATGCAATAAGCAGGACATTGCAGAACCACAGATATATAATATCTCAGACAGAATTCAGAATGATTGTCACCTTACATAGTTATTCTTTCTCCTTGCTCTTTATAAGTTTGATTTCTCTATTAGGATTGAGAGCTTCTTTCTTTGACCTCCTGTCATCTGCTGCACCTCAAGAGGTTTGCTGTTTGGGTCTTGGTATAACAGCTTCAAGATGCAGCTCCATATATCTATCAGAGTCAAAGAATTTGCTTGAGCCATATCTTTCCAATTCTTTCTTTCTTTGTTCAGACAATGTAGTAATGTTGGAGGAATCTCTGCCTTGCTCTTTAGCTTTCTTAATTTGATCCAGGGCAGCTAGCTCTTTCATCCTGGCAGTCCAAGCAGTTGGATTATTTTCAGGATCTTCAAAGGGCACTGGAGGCTCATATCTGTTGGATGGATTGTCTTGAGGAGCTCTGGAGGAGACTACTTCTTTTAGCTTATAGGGAAAAGGACCTGAAGTTGTGTCTGATGAAGCTTGTCCTTCCCTGGAGTAAGGTTGTTGCCTTGAATAACCTTTTGAATAAACTTGTAATTCCCTTTGGTTTCCTCTGTAGTTTCCTCTTCTAGATTGAGAACCCCTGGACTGGTTTCCCCTATAATAAGATCTTGCATGAGGCTGATAGGTGGTTTGGCTTTTGGCAGAAGGTTGAGCAGCTGAGCTTCCACCTGCACCTGCATCAGGAGGAGGTGGTGGAGGAGGATGAGAATGATGAAACTGGGAAGATCCTTTCTCATACTTCCTCTTCTTCTTCATAGCTTTAAGTTGGTTCTTGGAATACTGCATCCAATGCTCAGTTATGGGGCAGTCATGAAGAATGTAATATGGTATGTCATTATTTTCCTTTACTTTGGCTGGAGGCACTCTTTTCATAGCTTTACTCCTTGTCTTTCTCTTCCTGGCAATAGTGGCAGAGGAGTCATCAGAATCAGTCCTGAATTCATCACTTTCAGAACTTTGCTCATCATATAGAGCATCAATCTTTTTCAAATATTCTTTCTGAAGTTGAGTTGGAGCAGATGAAGCAGGAGTGGTGACAGCAGCAGATACAGCACTAGTAACAACAGATACAGAAGTTGTAGCAGCAGTTGTAACAACAGATATAGAGCTTTCTGCAGCAATATTCTTTGAAGGAATATCAGCAGTAATAACAGCAGCAGCTGGGGCAGCAACAGTTTCAGATAAAACATTTTCAGATACAGGAGCCTCAGCATCAGTAATAACAGCAGGAATATCATCAGCAAAAACAGAAGGCTCAAAATCATATGCCTCTGTCTGCATATCATCAGAAACTGGAACAACAGCATCATCATTACTGACAGCAGCAGCAACAGATTCAGCAACAATATTGGCAGCATAAACTGAATTGACAAAAGAAGTTATAACCCTGGTGTCACAACATGAGAAGGGCACAATGGCCTTGGAAAGATCTTCTGATGGCTGGACAGCAATTCTCTCTGGAAGACAACTGAAATAAGCTGAATCAAAATCTGAGAGCAGTGACCTGAGGTCTACTGAAAAGACTGCAACTGGAGGGGTTGAAACTGGAGCTTGAGGAACAACAGCAGCAGCAGCAGCAACAACAACTGAAGAAACAGCAGGCAAGCTAACTTCATAAGGCATCTCCCCCATGTCTAGATTCAGAGAATGCTGGATCAAGGCACACTGATGAAGGGATTGCCTGAGGAAATAAGGAGGATAGCCTGGCAGAAAGAGCTGCCACTGACTAAAGTAATGGAGCCAAGGAGGTCTCCAATAGAAGAGATAGCCTGGGGGCTAGCAGTTCATATAACTGGTCAGCTAGGGCTGGAAGATCTACATGCTCAACAGGAATATGAGCAGAGGTAGAGACTGGAGGTGGAGCAACAGGTGATGATGGTGGAGAGCTAATGGATGGTAGGAGTGATGGTTGAGGTGAGGGTATTGTGGAAATGGAAGACAGTGGGATTGAGATAGAGGGTGTGAAGGAGGGTTGATCCAGAATGTCTTGAAGAAGCTGTTGGTAAGATGTTGATGAAGAGGGTAGCTCGGGAGGAGAAGAGGGTGAGTCATCCATGAAGGAATCATCTAAAAGATTGAAGGAGAGAATGGTGGATGATGTTTCAATGTCTGGTTGAGGGTAGGAATATAATGGATGGAAGATTTCTTCTGTGACCGGTAGAGTTGGAATTGGAGAGGGTATTGATGTTGGAGATGGGCTTGAGATGATGATAGTGGATGGAGTTTGAATGGTGGATGGAACTGGAGGAGATGGAATTGAAGTTGGAGGAGGAGAAGCAGCAGCAGGCAAGTCATCTGCAGGGGCAGAGACTTGAGGGGAAGTGACTGTTACAGTCCTGGTGCTTGAAGGTGTGCTTGCAGAAGGCCTGCTGGGCTTGGTTATCTGCCTGTCCCATTTACCAAATAGGGCACAGGACAATCTCTTTGATGCATTAATATGTATCCCAGAAGATACAAGCAGAGTAGGGCATCTATTCTGCAGAAAGAGCCCTAGGATCCTCCCAAAATTCACAAAGTTCTTATTGATTTTCTTTTTAATAAGGTCAAAGAAGACCTCTCCCCAGTTCAATTGTTTCTTGTCCACAATGGCTCCCATCAAGCACAGCTGATACCTAGAGATAGTATCATGTGCTGAGTGCTTAGCCAACAAAACTTTGCCCACTATATCAGCCAAGAACCTGTATTCCACAACTAGGTTATTCTTCAGCAGCTTGCTAGGGTTAGCATCAGAGTGACCCATTCTTGCAAGCAAATCAGCAAATTCCTCTCCAGACAGATCAGCAGAATCTCTACCAGAACTTAACTCAAAAACTTCTGTCAGAATAGCTGGAGTTAAGGGTACCTGGGTGCCAGAAATTGATCCAACTATTGTGTTTTGATCCTGGTTGTGGGCAGTGTAGACCCACTCCTTAATCTCATCAGCAGCCAGTTTGATTCTGGTGGTCATGATGGTAGCAAGTTTCTGCTCCTTGAAGAGTTCCAAAATATCCTGGAAAACTTGATCAGTAGTGCTGAAAGACTCCATGTCAATGTCAAATCCAGCATCGAATTTCATTGTGGCAAGAACAGCAACAGAGACGGCCATGGTTACCTGCAAAAATCAACAAACAAAACGACCAAGTGTAGGGATGTTTGGAGGGAAAGAGAATTTTTGCAGAGAAATCGAAAGCGCAAAAGGAGAACGACGGCGAAAAATGAATTTTATATTAGGGTTCGACGCAGAAAAGGAAAGATCGTTGAACTTAGTTCGACGATCGGGGCTTCTAAAGGAATCTGAAGAGTCTTCAATATCGTCGATCTCCGTTCGACGACATTGGAGAGCGTCGAGCTCCGTTCGACGATAGTTCAAAGAACAAAATCGTCGAGCGTCGTTCGACGATCGTTGACCGGAAGAGATAGTTCAGACTATCTGAGAAGCGCTGAACTCAGGTCGACGATTTCGGAAATCGTCGATCTCCGTTCGACGATCGGGGGGAAAATCATCGAGCGCAGTTCAGAGACCAGAAAGACACTCTAGACACTAAGAAAAATCAAGATGTTTGCCTAGTCTTGGTCAATTTTTAAACTTTTAAAATCTTGGATATTATTTTAGATCTCCTCCATCTAACATTCCTAACTGATTTAGGAAGAAGGTGTGTTTCTTTTCATCCAAGGGCTTGGTGAAAATATCTCACCTTTGTAAATCAGTTGGGATATATTGAAGTTCAATTTTATTCTTCTCAACATTATCCCTTAAGAAGTGATGCCTAATCTCTATGTATTTTGTCCTACTATGGAGGACTGGATTTTGAGCTATAGAAATAGTACTGGTGTTATCACAAAAGATTTTAGACTTCTCTAAGTTGTAACCATAGTCTAGGAGTAGGTTTTGAATCCACAATATTTGTGAACAACAACTACCTGCAGCCATATATTCAGCTTCAGCAGTTGAGGTTGACACAGATGTTTATTTCTTACAAAACCAGGAGACAAGTCTGTCACCAAGGAACTAACAAGTTCCACTGGTGCTTTTCCTGTCAATTCTGCATACAGCATAATCAGCATCAGAAAATCCAGTTAATTCAAATGCTGAGTCTTTTGGATACCAGAGACCTAGATTTGGACAACTTTTAACATACCTGAGAATCCTCTTTACTAGTGTTAGGTGTGACTCTCTAGGGCTTACTTGGAACCTAGCACATATACATGTAGCAAACATTATATCAGGTCTACTAGCTGTAAGGTATAGTAAAGAGCCAATCATTGCTCTATAAGTTGTCTGATCAACAGGTTTCCCATGTTCATCAGCATCCAATACAGCATTAGTAGGCATAGGTGTTTTCATGCAAGATGCTTCAGACATACCAAATTTCTTAACCAATTCATTTGCATACTTGGTTTGAGAAATAAAGATGCCTTCAGCATGCTGTTTGACTTGCAATCCTAGGAAGAAGGATAGCTCACCCATGCTACTCATTTCAAATTTAGAATGCATTAGGTTGGAGAACCTTCTGCATAATTTTGAATCAGTAGAGCCAAAAATAATATCATCTACATAAATCTGTACTAGTAGGGTGTGGGACTTATAGGTTCTAATGAAAAGAGTTTGGTCTACTCTACCCCTTATAAATTCATTTTCCAGAAGGAAGCATGCTAGGGTCTTATACCATGCTCTAGGAGCTTGCTTGAGACCATATAATGTTTTGTTCAACTTAAAAACATAATCAGGATAAGTTGGAGAGATAAAACCTGGAGGTTGTCTGACATATACTTCTTCTTTGATGTCTCCATTGAGAAATGCACTTTTGACATCCATCTGATATACCTTGAAGCCTTTATGTGCTGCATAAGCTAAGAAGATTCTGATGGCTTACAATCTTGCAACTGGTACAAAAGTCTGGTCATAGTCTATGCCTTCTTCTTGAGAATATCCTTGAGCAACTAGCCTTGTCTTGTTCCTTACAATTACTCCTTGATCATCCAATTTGTTTCTGAACACCCACTTTGTTCCAACAATGGAGTGATCCTTAGGCTTTGGCACTAGTTCCCAAATGTTGTTCCTTTCAAATTGATGCAACTCTTCTTGCATTGCAATGATCCAGTGTGGATCTTGCTCTGCATCTTGAATGGACTGAGGTTCAATTTGAGATAGGAAGCAGGTGTGCAACAGGTTTTGGTTGACATGATTTCTGGTTTGCACACCAGCTGAGATGTCTCCAATTATTTGGGAAATTGGATGGTTTCTTGATGTTACTAAATCAACAGGGGGTGTTGATTGTTCACCAACCTATGTTGTTGTTTCCTCTTGTGGTACAACAATTGGCTCTTCAAGTTATTTTTCTTCAATATGTTGAATGCTTTCTTCATCTTCACTGCTTTCCTCTTTTTGAGTAACCTGTAACTTGTTCAAATCTTCAACAAGAGACTGTTCCTGCAAAGGTTCTATGGTAGAAGTATTCTTCTCCTTGAAGGACATGTTAGATTCATCAAATGAAATGTGAACAGATTCCTCAATTTTTAGAGATGATTTATTGTAAACCCTATAAGCCTTACTGATCATGGAGTATCCCAGAAACACTCCTTCATCAGCATTAACCTGAAATTTTGCTAAATATCTCTTGTCATTATTGTGTATATAACAAATGCAACCAAAAATTCTAAAATAATCAACTTTAGGTTTTTTCCCTTTGAGTAATTCATAGGGGGTCTTTCCCTTTAGTTTATGTATCAAACTTCTGTTCAGCACATAGTTGGAGGTGTTCACTGCCTCTACCCAAAAAGATAGAGGAATGTGAGCATCTGACAACAATGTAGTGGCAAATTCAATAAGGGTTCTATTTTTCCTTTCAGCTACCTCATTTTGTTGAGGAGTTCTAGGAGCTGAGAAAGTATGTCTGATCCCTTCACTCTGACAGAACTCTTGCATAAGAAGAGAATCAAACTCTGTCCCATGATCACTTCTGATCAGGGCAATGTGAGTATTGAACTCAATCTGTATGCATTTGAGAAACTCTGTCAAACACTTAAAGTTATCAGACTTCTTCCTCAGAAAGAACACCCATGTGAATCTAGAGAAGTCATCTACAACTACTAAGGTGTAAGATTTCCCTCCTAGGCTTTGTACTGTGATGGGTCCAAAGAGATCCATGTGTAACAGATACAATATCCTAGGTGAATCACTCTTATTAAGTGACTTAAAACTATTTTTAGTTTGCTTGCCTAATTGACAAGCCCTGCAGAGTCCTTCCTTCTTGTAGGGGCCAGAAGGTAGTCCTCTAACAAGGTTGTCCTTGGATAGCCTAGCAATAGTTCTAAGGTTCAAATATCCTAGTCTCTTATGCCATAAAATATTAGGTCTACAGACAGAATTGAACAGGCAAATATCTACATCAGTTGAAAGAAAATCTACTAGATAGATGTTACCTTTCCTTTTACCTGTCAACACAGTTGTGTTGTCCTCTGACTTGATCTTGCATAATACTTTGTTGAAAGTCACCTGGTAGCCTTCATCACATAGCTGACTGATGCTTATCAGATTGTGCTTCAGTCCTTCCACATAGGCTACCTTCTTGAATGTCACTGATCCAATCTGGACTGCACCATATCCTTTAGTTTGTCCAAAGTTTGAATCACCAAAAATAACTTTGGGTCCAAGCTTGGCTTTAAAGGATGTGAGGTTGTCCTTGTTTCCTGTCATGTGCTTAGAGCACCCACTATCCAAGTATCATTGCTGGTTTGATGTTGGATAGGTCTTCACCTGCACATAAAATAATTCATTTGTTTTTGACCCAGTTTACCTCGGGCCTAGGTTGATAACCTTTAAACTCAGAAATAAAAGTCATCCCAGGTTGACTCTTATAACCTTCAGGATGATATCTCCTTGGAGGTATTATCCATTCAGTATAAGGGTTAAAGATTTGTGTTGGGTACATTGGTTCAAATGTACCTGATTTGAAGAAGCCTCACCCAACTCAATGATATACATCAAAATGTATTTGATGTGTTTTGAGTTTACTTGTGCAGGCTAAGTATTTGCAGGAAAGAAGTAAAAGTTTCTAAGTCCATGTGTCGACACCCAGAGGGAAAGTGTCGACACTTAAGAAGACTTGTGTCGACACCCAGGCAAGCAGTGTCGACACTTGGAGTCATTGTGTCGACACCAGGGATGCTGAGTCAACACCAGACAGAAAGTGTCGACATAAGGAGCTGTGTCGACACTCAGTGAAGAAAAGATAGTAAAGTTGTGTCGACACTTAGCAGTAGTGTCGACACCCAAAAAAACTGTGTCTACACCAGAAAGTGTCGACACTTGGAGGCTGTGTCGACACTCAGCAAAAGTCAGCAGAGACTAAGTACAAGTGTCGACACCCAGAACAATGTGTCGACACTCAGCAGAAGAGTCAACACTGGAAGTAAGTGTCGACACCCAGAACAATGTGTCGACACATAGCTGAAGACTCAACACTTGAAGAAAGTGTCGACACAAGGAGCTGTGTCAACACTTAGCTGAAGACTCAACACTTGAAGAAAGTGTCGACACAAGGAGCTGTGTCGACACTTAGCTGAAGACTCAACACTTGAAGAAAGTGTCGACACAAGGAGCTGTGTCGACACTTAGCAAAGAACAGCAAAGTTCAACAAAATATTCTAAGTACAAGTGTCGACACTAAGGGAATGTGTCGACACTCAGCCAGAGTCTCGACAGAAGAAGAAAGTGTCGACACGCAGAGCAATGTGTCGACACTCAACAAGTATCAACACTGAAGACATGTGTCGACACCAAGAAGCAGTGTCGACACTTAACAGATTCAACACATGAAGATGTGTCGACACAATGGTGTTGTGTCGACACTTAGAAGAATACAGCAAAATTCTGAAGTACAAGTACTTGTGTCGACACTAAATTTATGTGTCGACACATGAAGAAGAAGCAGTGTCGAGATATAATATCTACAACACAAGGAGTTGTGTCGACACCTTGTAGGCTAGTGTCGACACTTAGACAACATGTGTCGACACTTGGACTATAAGTGTCGACACTTAAAGACAGTTAGTCTCGACACTTCTAGACAGTTACAGAATTTTCAAGAACTGACTGGATGACTTGACAGCTGCCATTCCAGCCAGTCTACAGCATCTGTCAGAGTTGTCAGAAGTCAGTTATGAACCGGCCCAGCCGGTTACCATGAAGAAGGCCTATAAATAGGCTTATACAGTCTACAGAAACTGTTGTTGTGGTTAAAGAGATTGAATACAAGTCAAAGTTCAGATCATTGATCAAGTGTTTAAACAAAGAAGATCGTGCCATCAAGTGCAGATCTAAGAAGTTGGAGAGAGAGAGCTCCATCCAAGAAATCAGCTGTTGGAACCCAGCTGAGAAGAAGGATTCAGATTGGTCTGAATCTTAAGAAGCAGAGATCAAGGATCAACTGCAGAGGAATCAGTCTTATTGTGTTCTACTTTCAAGAAGCTTTGAAGAAAGCCAAGTCAGATTGATTTCAGCTGAGTTCTTCCAAGAACTCATCAAGAATCTCACAACTTATCTCTCTTTCATCTAAGTTGTTGAGTTTATACATTTTGTATTCATTATAACTTGTAGGATCCTTAGGGATTTGAGATTGTAAGCCTGCAATTATAAAGGCTGAGGGTAGGAGAGTTAAATCTCTAAGTGTAGGCCTTGGTGGCTGAGTGTAGGCCTTTGTGGCTGAGTGTAGGCCTTGGTGGCTGAGTGTAGGCCTTTGTGGCTGAGTGTAGGCTTTGTGGAAAAGCTGAGTTGTAGGGCCTTGGGCCTGAGGTGTAGGAGCCTGTTTTGGGTTCTGAGATAGTGGAGAAGTTTGGCCGAATCTAGTACACTGCTAGATAGGCAAAGGGGGAAAGTGGATGTACCCAAAGCTTGGGGAACCACTATAAAACTCTGTGTCTACTGTGTGTTTGTGGATTGCTGTGATTGGTGAATGTGTGCTGTGATAGATTAGATATAATTCTGTGATATTATCTGTTTGCTGCCTAAAAAGTGAAAAAGATTCAACTCACCTATTCACCCCCCCCCCCTCTAGGTGCTTAGGGACAATATCTTTCAAGTGGTATCAGAGGGAGGTTCCTCAAAAAGGGACATAACTGTCTGAGGAGATCCTGATTGGCAGATTCAGGTTAAGTCAATTACAGATTCAAGAAATTCAAGAACCATGGGTTCCACTGAAAATCACAAGGAATTGGGATCCATGAAACTACTTATATGTAGGAAGGAAATCTTTGGCATATGGAAGGAAAGGGTGAGGCTGTTTATGGAAGCCTCAGACCCTAGAATTTATATCACAGTAAAGGAAGGGCCATATGTGCCCATGAAGGTATCAGTCCTAGATGCTAATCAGAGAACACCAAAGGATTTCTCTGAAATGACAAAGGATGAGATTGTTCTGGCTACCATGGACAAAAGGGCTCAAAACATCATTGTAAGTGCTATAGATGATGCAACTTTTCAGAATCTGATACACTGTATGACAGCTAAAGAAATGTGGGATACCCTAATTGTGTATATGGAAGGTTCTGAAGAAGTCAGGCAAGACAGAAAATCCTTGCTAAATCAAGAGTATGAAAGGTTTAGACAAGGAAAGGGTGATAGCATAACTGAGTGCTATAAGAAGTTCTACAGGATAGTGAATGAACTCATGTCCTATGGCAGAGAGTTCAGTAATTATGAACTCAATGACAAGTTTCTAAGGTCCCTAACAAAAGATTGGGACACCAAGATCTGTGTCATTAGAGAAATGGCTAAGTTGGCAGAAATTCCTCCACCTACACTATTTGGCAAACTACTGTCTTATGAAATGCAGTTGCTGGTGAGGAAAGAAGAGGAGAAATTCATAAGAAATGAACACAAGGAAAGAATAGTGGCTTTTAAATCAGAAGCCCCTAGAAAGTATAGAAGTAAGTCACCTTCTCCTCCACCAAAAGTAGCAGAATCTGAGTCAAATGAGTCAGTAAGCACAAAGTCTGAAAGCAGTGAAAGTGATGAGGACTTTGCTGCCTTTACAAGACATTTCCAGAAGTTCTTAAAGAAGAAACAGTGGAGGTCAAGGTCATCTACTTCACAGGGAAAGGAAGACTCTTATCAGAAAAAGAAGTTTTCAAAGAAAGACAAGAAAAAGTCAAAGTCTAACAAGGCAACTCTTTCAAAAATAGTGTGCTATTGCTGCAATAGACAAGGCCATGTTGTGGCAGATTGTCCAGAAAAGAGAAAGGAGTCTAGTGATAAGAAGAAGACTCATTTCAAAGGCAAGAAAGAAAAGTCATTTGTTGCCAAAAAGGAGAAGACTCTGTCAGATATTTCTTCATCAGAAACTAAGTCAGATGCTGAGGCATATATATGGCTGTTTGCTGAAGAAGAAGAAGAAGAGTTCATGCAGATTATGAATTCTATTTATGAACAAGAAGACTGTCAGTGCCAAGGACTGATGGCATTGACTGAAAATGACAGAATCCTGGAGCAGCCAGGACCTAGTAAGGTACAAAGTTCAACTTTAAGTTCAGTTTCTTGTGCCAGTACAGAATCAGATTCATCATCATCAAATGATGAGAGTGATTCTGAGTCTGAAGAAGATATTCATCAGTTAATAGATGAATATAAATACTGTTGCAAGCCTACAAGAAGAGCAAGTCCCTAGCCAAACGTCAGGCAAAGAAAATTGCTAATCTTAAAGCTGCTGCAACTGAGTTTGAGAAGTCATTTGATCAAAAGCTTAATGAGATAGCCAAATTGAAGCACATAACTGTGATTCAAATGGGAACTATATCATTTAAGAATGATCAAATCAAGAGTCTGGAGATTAATCTTCAGAAGGAGAAGGACTTATTTGCTAGGTTTTCTAAACCTAAGTCAGTTCTACCTTTGATTGATGAATTTGTTCATCAAAAAGGTAAAGCTGGACTTGGTTTTACAAGACTTGCAAGGACTGTTCAGTCCAAGTCCAAGTCCAAGGGCAAAGCCCCAACACTCAACAAGCTAGCTGTGGATAAAACAGCAAAGACAGTACCTAAGCAAAGGTATAATAAGTTTGAGTGTTGGTGCTGTGGCAAGGTTGGCCACTATGCAATGGATTGTTGGCACAATGCTAGTGCCAAAGTGAGTAGCAGACTGCCTGATGGAAGACCAGCAGGTAGCCTTATCAGGATACAAACTAACAAGTACCAAGGACCCAAGAATTCTTTGGGTTCTAAGGTTTACTAATCTGTTTTGCAGGTGAGTCCAAGTGGCCATGCCCCAATATGGTACTTGGACAGTGGATGTTACAGACATATGACTGGAACAAGGAGTTTACTGAAGGAATACACACCTATAAAGGATGGTCCAAAAGTCACCTTTGGTGGATCTGAAAAGGGGATCATCAAAGGTTTTGGTAACATTTCTAGTAACTTAGTTACCATTACTCAAGTGGCTTATGTTAAAGGGTTGAAACACAACCTAATAAGTATAAGTCAATTAAGTGATGTAGGGTATGACATCTCATTTGTTAAGAATGGTTGTCATATCAGGAGGTCAAATGATCATGAGATCATTTTGACTGGCTATAGAAAGAGGAATGTCTACTGCCTAGACATTATGTGTGAGACCAATGGTTCTCAAGTGTGTCTTGTAGCTGATGAGACAGTCTCTCATTGTGTCAAATGGCACAAGAGGCTTGCCCATCTTAACTACAAGACAATTGGCAAACTCTTTAGCAAAGAGTTAGTGAGGAATGGTCCTCAAGTTAAGTGTGTTAAAGATGGTATTTGCTCAGCTTGTCAAAAGGGCAAGCAGACTAGATCCACCTTTAGAAGCATAGAAAACAAAGATGATGTGAGGTGTTTATATCTCTTGCATATGGATCTCTTTGGTCCAATGCCAGTTCACAGCCTAGGTAGGAAGGTCTATACCTTTGTAGTTGTAGATGACTACTCAAGGTTTTCCTGGGTGTTTTTCTTAAGACAGAAATATGAAACACATAATGTCTTCTATATCTTTGTTAAGCAAATTCAGAATGAACTAAATAGTACCGTGGTCAAAATAAGAAGTGACCATGGTACTGAGTTTCAGTCTGATAGCATGACAAAACTATGTGAAGACTTTGGGATCTTTCAAGAGTTTTCTTCACCTAGAACACCTCAGCAAAATGGCATTGCTGAGAGGAAGAATAGAACCTTGATTGAGGCAGGTAGAACCCTATTAAGTGATACATCACTACCAGAATATTTCTGGGCTGAAGCAGTCAATACTGCATGTCATGTTATTAATAGGGCTACCATAACTAAAGGCCTCAACAAGACCCCCTATGAGGTTGTGAAAGGCAGGAAACCAAACCTGTCCTACTTCAGGATCTTTGGTTGTAAGTGCTTCATACTTAACAATGGAAAGTCTTACTTGACTAAGTTTGCTGTCAAGTCCCAAGAGGGAATTTTTGTTGGGTACAGCAACAATAGTAAGGCTTATAGAGTCTACAACTTGTCTACACAAGTTGTAGAAGAATTTGTACATGTAGTATTTGATGAGACTAAACTTATTAACAATGAGTTGTCTAGTAGTGTATGCAGCCCCACAGGTTTAACAAAGAAGATGGACAAGCTCACTCTAGAAGAAGAATCTACTGCAAGACAGCAAGTAGAAGACAGTGGCTGTTGTCCAGGGGGAGTACTACATGTACCAAATGCAGAAGAAGTACAAGAAGTACAGCTAGATGATGAAACTGAAGTGGTTCAACCAGAAGTCAGGATGCCTCCAGCCAATAGGCATCTTAGAGATCATCCAGTAGAGCAGATTATTGGAGATCCAAGACAAGGGGTACAAACAAGGAGCAGAAACCCGAATGCAGCAATCTACTCCAGCTTTCTATCTCAAGTTGAACCTAAGAAGTTTGAAGAAGTCATCAAAGACCCTCTTTGGATTGAGGCAATGCAAGAAGAACTCAATCAGTTCAAGAGATGCAAGGTCTGGGAGCTTGTTCCTAAGCCAAAAGACCACAATATAATTGGAACCAAGTGGATCTATGGGAACAAGATGGATGAACAAGGAGTCATCATTAAGAATAAAGCAAGATTGGTTGCTAAAGGATATAGGCAGGAAGAAGGTATTGATTTTGATCAAACCTTTGCTCCAGTAGCCAGACTGAAGCCATAAGAATGCTCCTGGCCTATGCAACCTATCAAAGATTCAAAGTTTACCAAATGGATGTCAAGTCAGCATTTCTAAATGGTAATCTTAAAGAAGAAGTCTATGTGGAACAACCCTCAGGTTTTGTTGATTCAACTCTACCTAATCATGTCTATAGACTTAGGAAAGCTTTATATGGGTTAAAGCAAGCCCCTAGGGCTTGGTATGAAACCCTGTCTAGTTTCCTCATTGAGAATAAGTTCACAAGTGAGAAAATAGACAAGACTCTATTCCTTAGTGAATCTAGAGGCAAAGTAATACTAGTCCAAATATATGTAGATGACATTATATTTGGGTCTACTGAAAGTAGCCTTTGCAAAAAGTTTGTAAAGCTAATGCAAGGTCAATTTGAGATGAGTAGTATGGGAGAGCTAAAGTTCTTCTTGGGTCTCCAAGTAAGACAGACTGAGAATAGTTTATCCATATGCCAGTCCAAGTTCACCCTAGAACTCATAAGGAAGTATGGTATGGATTCATCCAGTACCATGAAGACTCCTATGGGGTCAAGTATGTCTCTTAGCAAGGATGATGCAGGGAAACCTGTAGATGAAACCTTATATAGAGGGATAGTTGGCTCCCTATTATACTTGACTGCAAGTAGACCAGATATCATGTATGCTACATGTGTCTGTGCAAGGTATCAAGCCTGCCCTAAAGAGTCTCATTTGACTGCAGTCAAAAGGATATTGAGATATCTAAAGGGCACTCCTTATCTAGGCCTCTGGTACCCTAGGAATGGGGATTTTGAACTAACAGGTTATTCAGATGCAGACTTTGCAGGATGCAAAGAAGACAGAAAAAGCACTACTGGAACCTGTCAATTCCTAGGTGGAAGGCTGATTTCTTGGAGTAGCAAAAAGCAAACAAGTGTGGCTATCTCCACTGCAGAATCAGAGTATGTGGCTGCAGGAAGTTGTTGTGCTCAACTTCTGTGGATACAACATCAGCTTGTGGACTATGGATTTCAGGTAAGTAGAACTCCACTCTTCTGTGATTCTACTAGTGTCATATCAATTGCACATAACCCTGTTTCACATAGTAGAACTAAACATATAGAGATAAAATATCATTTTCTTAGGGAGCATGTAGAGAAAGAGGATATTTTACTAGAATATGTTAAAACAGATAATCAATTAGATGATACGTATACTAAGCCCCTAGAAGAAGCTAAGTTCAATAGGTTTAAGATTGAACTAGGAATGATAAACTTAGAGTAAGTTTATAGTATTGGAAATTGGCTAAGTAAAAAGGTGTCGACACACAGAGATATCTGTGTCGACACAGAAAAGTGGTGTCGACACTTCAGGGAAAAGGTGTTGACACATCTAGGAAGTTGGTGTCGACACTTCAGAATATTAGTGTCGACACATGACAAGTTGGTGTCGACACAACTAAGGTGGTGTCGACATATAGTGTTTACTCAGAATTATCTAAGTAAAGTCTCGACTAAATGTCGAGTTAAGTGGTGTCGACACATAAAAAAGTGTCGACACATATAATCTGTTGACTAAACTTGTGTCGACACATATGTGTCGAGACATTATAAGTTAGTGTCGACACTTATCGCCAGTGTCGACACAATTTGAGTTGGCTGCCCGTCTTTTCATCTTAAAAAGTAGAAAGGTATAAATAGGGTTTTGCCTTAGTCTGTCGACACGCTTTCAAAAGTTTCGAGACCAAAACTTGTGTATCGACACCTCTCTTCTCTCCAGTCAAAATTCTTCAAACCCTAATGGCGCCAAAGCTTGAGGAGAACGTCAACGAAGGATACTAACTGGTGCGCGACGCATTTGATGATGCCGACCAAGAAATCAAGACAGTAGTAACCCTAGTTGCCGACTCAGGGTTAGAATATCTTGTTTCTGAACCCACAAAAATCTGGAAGAAAGAGGTACTGGAATTCCTCAATGGAGCTCAGGTAGCCGAAACTGGATTCAAGATCAAATCCAGGGTTCATGGTGAGAAGGTGAAGGTATCACCTAAGAGCTTGAGGAAGATTCTACAGCTACCAAGAACTAAGGAAGAGGATGAGGTTACTGCTTCTAAGACCAGGGAAGCTCTAACATGGTGTGGTCTGGACTCTAAGATGAAGATTGGTTCTGTTTTTAATAGAAAGGGCATGAACAGCCAAGGGAAATTTCTATCTGAGATTGTTGGCAAAGTAATTCTCAGTAAGCCAGGAGGGCATGATAGGGTATCTGCCTCTATGTTCAGTATTATGACAAGGATCATCTTCACTTTGAAAACTGACTGGTCTGTTATAGTGTTTGAGAAGATAAAGGAAAGCTTGAAGAAGCCCAATCTGGGCAGGATCATAAGTCTATACCTAGCTGGTACTATTCCAGAGGTTATGCATCAAGCTGCTGGTACAAAAATCAATCATATGAGGAAGATGGATTTAAGGATATTTTCCAGATGGGACAGGGTGTTGACTAAGGAGATGCCAAACCCTGAAAAGATAATTTCTGAAAAAGTGTCACCTCCAAAGAAGAAAAGGAAAATTGCCCCAGTGGCTCAAGAGTCAACTAGCAGCTCTGGCAGTGAAGAGCGTGTGGTCTTTACACTAGATGAGAATGAGGAAGGAACTGCTATAAAGTCTCCTGCTCCTCAAGATGTTGCTGAGATCTAGGGGGAGCTACCTCAAGCTAGCCTCATACACAAGGATCACATCCAGGGGGAGTCTCTAGTTGTAGAAGAACCAACTACACTAGAAAGTGAACAAGCAACCAACACAATACTAGAGGTAATTACTGAACTAAATGCTTTAGATTTTCCTATAGAAGATACTGATTTGACTGATGTTCATCAGCAAACTCAGCTGGATAGTCAAGTCCCAGATGCTGTCATGGAAGACACATCTGTTGAAGTTGTAGTTACTGATCCAGTGGTTGAAGAGCCAAGACTTTCTCCAGCTTATTCACCCCAAGAATTTACAATGGAAGATTTATTCCTAAATCTGGATCAACAAGACTTTGACAACAACAATGCTGCTGTTGAAGAGGAGAATGCTCCACTTGAGGGGGAGCAAGTATTATTTGTTGAAGAGTCTGCAAGGCATGAGACTGACAAGCCCCAAGCTGCTGAAGAACCACCAAAGGAAAGGGTAGATATAGCTAGCTCCTCAGCTTCTGAAGATGAGGATGCTGCAAGGGCTAAGAAGAAGAAATTTCAGGTCTTCAGAAGAAGAAGCCAGAGTTATAAGAAGGCTTTGCAAACTGTTACTCCACAGTCTGCACTACAGCCAGCCCCAGCTTTTGATTATAGTGCACTGATGGTTGTTATGCAGATCAAGTTGGATGAGCATAGAAAAGCAATAGAGACTTATGTGGATGAAGGGCAGAAATCATTACAATTTGATCTAGCCCAGGACATAAAATCTATCAGGTTTGAAATGAACCAAAATAAAAAGGAGATGACTGAATGTTTCCACAAGGGTGGAAATGCAGTGGTGTACTTAGCTACACACCAAGAAAAGATTAAGGCTCAAGTAGATGACATAGCCCTGAAGCAAGGCTATGTACTTGAAAATCAGATCAGGATGAATGACAATTTGACAGAATCCCATAATGCAATTGTCACAGAAATAAAGAACATAGCTGTTGGACCTTCTACCTCTACTGCTACTGTTAAAGCTGAATTTGACAAAGTATTTCAAGAAGAAATCACTGCTGTTAAGACTGCCATTCAAGACTCTCAGAAGGCCATATCTAAACAACTTAAAAAGCTCAAACCTTTCTTTAAAGATGGAGTCAGATACTTGGATAATCAAGTCAGATTTCAGAAAGATGATGTGAGAGATCACATAGAAAGAGAAGTCATAAAGGGGGAGAGGGTTTTAGTCAAAGCTAGCTCTGATCATGCCAAGTGGATATCAAATTCTATCAGAGCTACACTGGGTTATCCTCCTCTTTGTGATGATGACAATGTTGCTGAATCTGGAATTCATCCTGCATATTTAGGAGGGGAGCAACCAGAAGTGGCTCAAGTTATCTACCCTCCTCCAGATTTTGACATGATTCATGCTGACATACAGTCCATGTATAGCCCACCTAGGGGCAAGGGCAATGTAATTATTGAGAAAGTTGTTCAGCCAATTTCTGAAGCCATGCAAGAGGCACTGCAGAAAGAAGAAGAGACTAGATTGTCTAAGAAGAGGTTTAAGGAACAAGCTGAACAAAGACCAGACTTTGAGCAGTGGAGCCCTACCTCAAGGAATATTATTTTGACTGCCTGGAAAGCTGCCAAAGATAATGTGCATGACAGGAACAAATGGTTTTCTGAGGCTGAATGGAGGAAACATGAATCAAGGCAGGAGGCAATAGTTCAATATAGAAGAAAGGCCAAGATGGGAAAGCTACCTCCTACTGCTCTGGAGCCTAGCAAGTACTTTCACAAGCCTTATCATTATTTTGAAAGGCAAAAGATTAAAGCAGAAGAACTTAAGAAGAAAGATCTGAAAGGTAAGAAGCCTGCTGATGCTGAAGTTACTGAAGCTCCTGTTCAAGCCAAAGTACAAGCTGGCAAAGGAATAGTGATCAAGGAGGCTGAACAGAAATAGCTTAGAAAATTTCTTAAGTTTACTATGTATTCTTTTGATATAAAACATTCTGTAAACTTTAGAATTTTGTATATGATAAAGTATTGGAACAATGTTTTGTGTGATAAATTTGTTGTGTAATAAATTTGTTTCATAATTGTTCTGTGATGATGTCTATGTGTACATGTATGATTGATACATGTTTATGTTTACCCTGCTATATATAATCCTGCTTTACATCATTTTGTAATTTAATTATGAATGGTGTATATCATTGACTAAGGGTTATGACTTCTCCAAATAGGGGGAGATTGTTGGGTACATTAGTTCAAATATACCTGATTTGAAGAAGCCTCACCCAACTCAATGATATACATCAAAATGTATTTGATGTGTTTTGAGTTTACTTGTGCAGGCTAAGTATTTGCAGGAAAGAAGTAAGAGTTTCTAAGTCCATGTGTCGACACCCAGAGGGAAAGTGTCGACACTTAAGAAGACTTGTGTCGACACCCAGGCAAGCAGTGTCGACACTTGGAGTCATTGTGTCGACACCAGGGATGCTGAGTCAACACCAGACAGAAAGTGTCGACACAAGGAGCTGTGTCGACACTCAGTGAAGAAAAGACAGTAAAGTTGTGTCGACACTTAGCAGTAGTGTCGACACCCAGAAAAACTGTGTCTACACCAGAAAGTGTCGACACTTGGAGGCTGTGTTGACACTCAGCAAAAGTCAGCAGAGACTAAGTACAAGTGTCGACACCCAGAACAATGTGTCGACACTCAGCAGAAGAGTCAACACTGGAAGTAAGTGTCGACACCCAGAACAATGTGTCGACACTTAGCTGAAGACTCAACACTTGAAGAAAGTGTCGACACAAGGAGCTGTGTCGACACTTAGCTGAAGACTCAACACTTGAAGAAAGTGTCGACACAAGGAGCTGTGTCAACACTTAGCTGAAGACTCAACACTTGAAGAAAGTGTCGACACAAGGAGCTGTGTCGACACTTAGCAAAGAACAGCAAAGTTCAACAAAATATTCTAAGTACAAGTGTCGACACTAAGGGAATGTGTCGACACTCAGCCAGAGTCTCGACAGAAGAAGAAAGTGTCGACACCCAGAGCAATGTGTCGACACTCAACAAGTATCAACACTGAAGACATGTGTCGACACCAAGAAATAGTGTCGACACTTAACAGATTCAACACATGAAGATGTGTCGACACAATGGTGTTGTGTCGACACTTAGAAGAATACAGCAAAATTCTGAAGTACAAGTACTTGTGTCGACACTAAATTTATGTGTCGACACATGAAGAAGAAGCAGTGTCGAGATATAATATCTACAACACAAGGAGTTGTGTCGACACCTTGTAGGCTAGTGTCGACACTTAGACAACATGTGTCGACACTTGGACTATAAGTGTCGACACTTAAAGACAGTTAGTCTCGACACTTCTAGACAGTTACAGAATTTTCAAGAACTGACTGGATGACTTGACAGCTGCCATTCCAGCCGGTCTACAGCATCTGTCAGAGTTGTTAGAAGTCAGTTATGAACCGGCACAGCCGGTTACCATGAAGAAGGCCTATAAATAGGCTTATACAGTCTACAAAAACTGTTGTTGTGATTAAAGAGATTGAACACAAGTCAAAGTTCAGATCATTGATCAAGTGTTTAAACAAAGAAGATCGTGCCATCAAGTGTAGATCTAAGAAGTTGGAGAGAGAGCTCCATCCAAGAAATCATCTGTTGGAACCCAGCTGAGAAGAAGGATTCAGATTGGTCTGAATCTTAAGAAGCAGAGATCAAGGATCAACTGCAGAGGAATCAGTCTTATTGTGTTCTACTTTCAAGAAGCTTTGAAGAAAGCCAAGTCAGATTGATTTCAGCTGAGTTCTTCCAAGAACTCATCAAGAATCTCACAACTTATCTCTCTTTCATCTAAGTTGTTGAGTTTATACATTTTGTATTCATTATAACTTGTAGGATCCTTAGGGATCTGAGATTGTAAGCCTGCAATTATAAAGGCTGAGGGTAGGAGAGTTAAATCTCTGAGTGTAGGCCTTGGTGGCTGAGTGTAGGCCTTTGTGGCTGAGTGTAGGCCTTGGTGGCTGAGTGTAGGCCTTTGTGGCTGAGTGTAGGCTTTGTGGAAAAGCTGAGTTGTAGGGCCTTAGGCCTGAGGTGTAGGAGCCTATTTTGGGTTCTGAGATAGTGGAGAAGTTTGGTCGAATCTAGTACACTGCTAGATAGGCGAAGGGGGAAAGTGGATGTACCCAAAGCTTGGGGAACCACTATAAAACTCTGTGTCTACTGTGTGTTTGTGGATTGCTGTGATTGGTGAATGTGTGCTGTGATAGATTAGATATAATTCTGTGATATTATCTGTTTGCTGCCTAAAAAGTGAAAAAGATTCAACTCACCTATTCACCCCCCCCCCCCCTCTAGGTGCTTAGGGACAATATCTTTCAATTTGGGATGAAGGACCCCTAAGATTGGATTTTGATTTGCCCTTGAAGGAATTTCCAGAGCTCTGATCTCTGTTCGACGATCGTGGAGCTGCGTTCGACGATCTTGGGTCAGATCGTTGAGCTCCGTTCGACGGTCGACTGTGGCAGAGTTCAGGAATTTGAGATCGTCGACCTGAGTTCGACGATTTTGCCTGAGATCGTCGATCTGCGTTCGGCGATCGTCGAGCTCCGTTCGACGATTTCTGCTGGAACTTAGTTTTCTTGGGCAGATCAGAATTTTTCCTAGTTACCTCTACAACTCTCTTCCCTTTATCAGAAATGAACTTGATTGGGGTTGTTAGAACTATAGGTTGGCTGGATGAAGCACCCAAACCCAGTGTACTATTAAATTTGGGATCTTTTCGAGATTTATTACCAGAAGTTGTGTGAAATGGTTTAACTGAATTAAGCCAATTTTTTAGAGACTTATGCTCAACAACTCTCTATGAGTCGGATATGAAAAAAATGGAGGAGAACATAGTTGTAATCTTATGCAAACTCGAGAAAATCTTTCCTCCAGCTTTTTTTGATTCCATGGAGCATTTGCCAATTCATTTGCCATACGAAGCAAGGGTTGGTGGGCCTGTTCAATATCGCTGGATGTATCCCTTTGAGAGGTAATTATCTCTTGAAAATTACTTTCTTATTGCATGTTATATATATTAACTTTGATATTTATAGGTTCTTGAACACATTGAAACGTAAAGTAAAGAACAAGGCATGTGTAGAAGGATCAATTGTTGAAGCTTACTTGATTGAAGAGACTTCAACTTTTTGCTCTCATTTCTTTGCTCCTCATGTAGAAACAAGATCTAGGAGTACAGGGCGCAATGAGAATGTAATTCAAGTTGAACCATGTAGTCGTTTATCTGTGTTCAATTGTACAGGTAGGCCATTAAGCCCAAAAGATCCCATGCGCATTTTAACTCCGCTTGAGAAGGATGCATGCACGATATATATTTTGTTGAACTGCCCTGAGATCTCTAAATATGTTGAGTAAGTAATATTATGGTTAATATTTTATAGTTATCATTATGTTAATAATAGTAAGTAATATTAATTATGTAAGTGCTGAGAATATATGTTTTGTAGGCCTTATGATGCCGAGAAACAAGCTGAACTACCAAATTTGACTCCCATAACATTAGGAGTTATGCGTGATAAAGAGTTTTCAATGTGGTTTAAAACTTATGTAAGATGATATTTTATTAATACGTATATAGTTATATAATATATATTACTAACAAATATTTTATTTTAATAGGTTGAAAATCCAGTCAACCAAATAAAAGACAGTGATATCAAACAATTTGCATATGGATTTAGTAGCATTGTTAAATGTTGGAATGGATATTTTGTGAATGGTTATAGATTCCACACACTTGAATATGGAGAAGGAAAGTCTACAATGAATAGTGGAGTTTGTGTTAATGGGAGTTATTATAATGATTCTAATGAAGACTATTATGGTGAATTGTTATAAATTCTTGAGTTGAGTTTTTTAGGGCTTATCACAAATACTATAGTGATGTTCAAGTGTAAATGGTTCGATAATGGAAAAAGAGGAACAAAAGTTCATCCAAGATATAAAATCGTTGATATTAATAATGATCGTAGCATGGCTGAAGATAACCCATTTGTGATGGCTTCTCAATGTCATCAAGTGTGCTACACATCATATCCTTGGAGAAAGAAAGCTCTTGATCGTCGTTGGCTTGCAGTTTTCAAAGTTAAAGCCAGAAGCACATATGAGATAAGTGATATTCCAGTAGAAGAATTTTACCAAGAGACTTCAACTATGAATCCAACTCATGTTGTACCAGATGATGACATTGTTCTAGTTGATATTCATCGTAAAGCGGAAGAAGTAAATCCTGATGAATTACAATCACTAGAGAGGGATCTTGAACATAATTTTGAGTCTGATGAGTTCGAAAAACGATCAACAGAATCAGATGATGATGGATCAAATGATGTAGATTCATCAGAGGAAGAAGATGACATCACGTTCAATGATATCCATGTTATATAACTTTTATGCTTGTGTAAGCTCGAGAATATACCTCTTGTGTTAGTTATATATACTTACTATTGTACATGCATTTTTTTCTTTGGTTGTAAATGTGTGTTTTTAATATTTTTAAATTAATAATGTATTAATATGATTTGCAGTTACTATGCGGACTAGAGGACGCGGAGGTAGATTATTATCTAACAAAAATCGAGATGATACTTTTTTGAGACTCTTAATGGAAGATATGAATCATCAATCAAGCACAAATTCCGACTCGCACTGTGATACAGATGAGGAGCATGAGACGTCTGATGATGTGAATTGTCATGATTGCTCGCCTCCTGATATTGAGACGCCTCTTGATGTAGAAAAACATGAGCCAAAAAATTCAAATAACAGAGATGAGGTTGAGCATGATGAAGAGGGACGAGAGATACTCATCATTTCAGGAAAATGGTAATATTATCCCTTTAAAATTCATTTTTTTTATTTTATTTTCTTATGATGTATCAATTATAAAATGACATACATTTGATAATGTAGTTTATTTAATTATATTGCTTTATATCATGTTTGCAATTTCATTAGTACTTCTGCACCTCGTTCTATGTTGAATTGTTTGAGAGGTTGGTTCAATGGAGTTTGGCCCACATTTAGTGCAATTCCAAATGATATAAAACAAAATATGTTTAACATATTCAAGGTAAAAATATTTTGATTATTTCTCGATGTTTATGTTACAATGATTTGCATATAGTATAAGTTTTTTGATAATTGTAGGCAAAATATACTTGGCGTGCTTCATCAACGGAGCAACAAGTATATAAAATTTGAAAAAGTTATTTTAGCAGAGCAATGGCTTCAAAAATGAGGCGTATCCGAAATGCAGCAAAGTCAAGGTCTGCTCCTCCACTGACGTGGATGCGAAGAGAAATTTTTGAAGGATTATGAGACATATGGGAAGCACGTAAATTTAAAGATCTCCAAGAATGTAATCGCAAAAATAGATTCTCCGATAAAGATTGCCAAGGGGTAGTTAAAAGCACCAGTGGAACCATTTCCATTCATCATCATGCTCATAGGATGGTAAGTTTTTTTTTATTTTATGTTATAATTATCTGTTTGCAAGCTGTATAATAGGATGCTAATTTAATTGTATGTTTACGAGAGGTATCGCCAGAAAACAACATTTGGAGACAAGTACTCCTTAGAGTAAATATTTAGGGGGGGTTTCTTAGTTGCTTGCAATATCTCATTCATTTGCAAAATTATAATTTTTTGAATAATACTGTGTTTGAGAGGCAAAGTGCTTGTTTTGCTCTAGTAGTTTTTGATATTGTTCTGATTAACATGTGATAACTTGAATTCAATTTAATTTCATCTCTATTTATATTCTTGAAAACTTTAGAGGGGTGTTTCATTCAAGTGTTGACATGCATTTCACTTTTTGTCTGGGTGTTGTCCAGCGCCCAGTTGGCTGTTTTACTGCGAACTGGGCGTTGTCCAGCGCCCAGTTGGCTGTTTTACAGCGAACTAACAGCGAACTGGGTGCTGTCCAGCGCCCAGTTGGCTGTTTTTCTGCGAACAGGGCGCTGTCTAGCGCCCAGTTGGCTGTTTTTCTGCGAACAGGGCGATGTCCAGCGCCCAGTTGGCTGTTTTACTGCGAACTGGGCGCTGTCCAGCGCCCAGTTCGCTGTTTGACAGCGAACTGGGAGCTAGACAGCGCCCAGTTGGCTGCTAGTTTGCTGGACAGTGCCCAGTTCGCTGGAATGAAACTATAAGTAAAGACATGATGTACTTAGACATTAGTGATTATTGATGATAGAGAAGCTGATAATAATCTTAGCCACTTCTGTATTAATTTAATTAAAAAGATTTTATTTTCTTTTTCATTGTTTATTTCACAATTCACTTTTTTTATATACAATGAGTTGGCTGAAAAACAGCGAACTGGGCGCTGGACAGCGCCCATACAGCGAATTAGGCGCTGTCCAGCGCCCAGTTCGCTGTTTTAGGGTAACCGAAGGTAGATATCGGTTAACGGATTAGGTTAAGGAGACGAAGCAAGGCAGAGCGAAAGGATAACCAAAGGTAGATATCGGTTAACGGATTAGGTTAAGGAGCCGAAGCAATTGCCAAGAAATCGCTTCACTGATGAGCGAAGCAACTTGACCTCATTCAACTAGAGATATAGAATGCATTTCCAGACCTCATTCAAGTCTTTCTTAACTTCCCTTAGCCTAATAAGTAAGATGAAGTAAATTCTAAAGTAGGCGCAAAGATCATAAGATGATCTTGCTGTTGATTCTTTTCTTTGCTCTCTGGAGTGACTGACGCAAGCCGTATAATGGGATATAGGTACTCTAGATCAAAGCAACCGTAAATAAATCCTCCAGTCACCCTGGGCTGAAGATCTACTGATCCCGGGAACTTCTGCCGTGGAAGGGATTCAGCTACATTAGCTTCTAACTGAGCCGTAGTCCAGTATTTCAGTAGAAACCCTGTGATTCACCTCCCTTGGAAGCAATAAGTAGTCCCCTGCTTCTAGCATCCAGCTTCATATCTTTAGGCTTTTCCCCTCTCCACTCCATGGGAAGTCCGGTAGTTGGTAGGTAATAGGCTTCTTTTTTGTGTATACACGGCTGTGAAAGAGTCAATCCTCGTATAGACTTATGAAGCAGGAGCTTGAAGACCAATATCAAGACCGCGCTCTCCCGCTTTTCTGTAGCAGGTCTCTCGTGTTTGTCAATCAATATATACATAGTCTTGTTGTAGGTGAAGAGTTCTATGGTCTATCAGTGCTGCTCGGGCTTTACTAACTAGAAAGCCTGTCGCGTACTAAACCTTACTAGACGCATCTAAGCGGAACTACGGGCTTTCAATCAAAGACTGAGACTGCTCACTCAGAATCTTCATGGGAAGAGCGGGGCTTCCTTTTTTTTAGAACTAAGGACGGGCATTCAACTAACTACTGCCTTTCATCCATTTGAAAAAGCTGCTGGGTAATCGATCTGCGCCCCCCACTAAGAGAGGGGTTAGTAGACCTCTCAGTCCGTATACCAAGCACGGGCCTGTATTCAAAGTCAAACTCCTTGTTTTTATGAGTTAGCGCAAGTGGATGCTATGACTAAACTCCGGCTTCTCCGGGGTTAGTGCTTTCTCTGGTCCCAATGCTTTCCCTAAGTCAATACATGATACTGCCTGACTTGACTTCAGAGAAGAAAAGAAGTAAAGGCAGGCTTTTCTCTAAAGAAGATCGGTATTCTAACAAGAACAATATCAAACGGATGCGGTCGGGAATGCTAAGGCTAGCTTCTTCCTCTTAGGAAGCTGACGGGCTTGTGAATAGAAAGAGAAAGAGTTCACACCGATCTTTAGACTCAAACCCTAATCTCCTTCCTGTTAGAGGATGCGCCGGTTTCCTGCTTCTGAGTTCGCGTCTGATCTCTCCGATAGCGCAGTTCAGTGACTTCCAGGGTCAGATCCTTAGGATCTGTTCCATAAAGTCTTTCTATTCTATTCTAAGACATTGATTTCTACGGCAATCCTGACTTGAATGAGCTCTGGGGGAAATAAAGTCTAAAGTCCACTACACTCTTGAGGAAAGAGGGGGGAATAGTCAGAGACTAACTAGAAAGCCTGTAACTGCTCACCAACTAATTGCTTCGTCGGCATTTCCACAGCCGGCGCTAAAAAAGAGATAGTCTTAGTCGAGCGTCAGTGACCTCAGGCCGTAATGCTGGCTTGCGTTCGAGGAGCAAAATCGGTATATGTAGTCTTCTTTCTTGTGCGCCTTAGTCCATGAAAAGTTTCTTCACCTCCTGCGGATGGGGGACGGCTAGAAAGAGAAGATGCGGGACTAGTCGGAGAAGCCTGCCCGAGAAAGCTAGAAAGCAAAGAAGCCAGCGGCCGACTTCCTAAGACTCCGATCTTCTTAGGGAGCTCTAGTGGACTTTGGCAATCCCGGGAGTGCAAGAAGTCAGTATGCAAGACTCAAGTCTCTAATTTCCACTCCGTAACCATGGGCTTAAACCCAGGCTTTTCCCTAGTCTAACACTGAGCCAAAAGCATTGGATGATCTTACTCTTCCCCTCTGTCTGGGTCCTATGTTTTTGGAGTTTCATCTTTCTATTTGTCTTGCCAGAAAGTCCAGAATAAGGTCCGCAGTAGTCCAAAACCGGGTGGATGGAGCTAAATGACTGTTTCATAGAGTCATTATCCCCTCTAACCCAACATGGGGGACTTGTTTACACCCTGACTTCAGAGATTCCCAACCCCTTGCCCTACTATAAAGACTCTTTGATCCCTCTTTTCTTTTCAACAAGATGGTTGGCTTCACTTTTGCTGTGAGTTGGCTTGCATGAAAGTCCCAGTCTATTCACCAGCAATGGTTGCCCTGGAGTGGATGTGAACCCTATATTTCGAATGAGGGACCGACGGCCCCTGAAAAGGGGGACTCAGAACTGAGATTGAACCCCTGAGATATCAGCAGCTTCAGTAAACCTAATTCTCATTCTTGGATAACCGGATGACACACGTTCAGAGTGAACTGTAGGTGTATTTCCCCAGGCTTGGCTACTGGTCTCCTTTACTATATTGATTGATTGGGCGACCCCTCTATTCTAGCTTCAGATTTGGCTTAAGCTTCGGATTCTTAAGATTAGGGGAAAACAGGAGCTTTTGGTTTGGATGCTTCGGTGGGTTCGGATGAAACAGAATTCTATTACTCCTCAGTGGATGATTCAGCATCTTCGGGTGCTTATGTGTATGCTTTCTCAGTTTAGGAAATGAAAAAGTAATTGGATCGCTGATGATCCTTGTTGTCATGTCTCCTTGTCTTTTTGTTCCTATAGCTAGGCTAGAGCAATATATTCTCTATTGAAAGAATCAAGAATGACATAACAGAAATAGGGTTTAAATCCTTCGCGTATTAGGAACCAAACCCCCAGTTTTCAGGCTCTGAAATGAAAGGGGATTTCATTCCCAGGATTGAAAAGTAGAGAAAGAGGTGCCTTGTGGTGATTGAGTTCTGCTAGAACAATCGAATGCTTATCCTAGATATAGAGCCCAATGAGATGACTTTCTTCTCACTTTTTTCAGTAAATTCTCTTGTGGTAAGAAAGAATTGGCTGAAATTCACATAGAACCGATGTGGACAAGTCCAATTATAGATCATTTACTTCAACCTGATTCCTCCACTCCGTCAAAGTGTGCTGGCATGAATCCGAGTAAGAAGTCACCGCTCCGTGGGCCATTCCTTCGTCAGGTGCTTTTTGTGGTTGTTGGGAAGCCCCCTGTTGGGGAGATTGATTCTCTCTCTCTTTCGATAGTGTCTCTATTCTCAAGGAAGAATTTGGGGATCTTCTCTGTTAACCTGTTATATAGATCATCCCTTTTTGACCTCGTTTCAGAAGGACGGGGCGAACTCGAGCCTTGAGAAAGTCCCCTTTATGTTACACTAACCCAATCTCGTCAACAAACATTGGACAGGTCCTTACGATGAGGAGGCCTTTCCTTTTGAGGAGTTCTTTTATGTTTGAAGCTAGTTGGCTATTTTTGTTTCATCTGCATCCCTCTTTTGTTTCATAGGTTGTTGCTAGCCTTGTTGCCAGAAGATTCAAGAAGTGGATCAAAGCTGAAGACTTCAGAAAAGGAGATGGAAGAACCAGGCATAGATCAAGGTATGAAAAACCATCCCCTGATAAGGGGCAAAAATTCCAGCATAGAGTACAGTAAGAAGAAAGCTTGTTGAGATTCTACGGTTAGCAAAGCAAGGACGACTCTAAAATTAAAATAGGCATACCACGCTTCGGTTAAAGACACTGATCTAATAAGGGAAAGGTAGATTGTGGCTCCCCCGTGTATATGTCTGAACCGGTGCCCTTTGTCAAACTATCCATCGATGTAGGATTCATATTCAAGATCAAGCGAATTGGGCGCTGTCCAGCGCCCAGTTCCACTGATTTTCAGCGAACTGGGCACTGGACTGCGCCCAGTTCGCTGTTTTTCAACGAACTGGGTGCTGTCCAGCGCCCAGTTCGCTGAAAAACAGCGAACTGGGCGCTGTCCAGCGCCCATATAGCGAACTGGGCGCTGGACATCGCCCAGTTCGCTATTTTACAGCAAACTGGGCGCTGTCCAGCGCCCATACAGCGAACTGGGCACTGGACAGCGCCCAGTTCGCTGTTTTACAGCGAACTGGGCGTTGTCCAGCGCCCATACAGCGAACTGGGCGCTGGACACTGCCCAGTTCGTTGTTTTTCAGCGAACTGGGCGCTGGACAGCGCCCATACAGCGAACTGGGCGCTGTCAAGTGCCCAGTTCGTTGTTTTTGAGCGAACTGGGCACTGTCCAGCGCCCGGGACAGCGCCTAGTTCGCTGTTTTTCAGCGAACTGGGCACTGTTACAGCCCAGTTGCCTTTTTAAGTTGTGTGTGAGGGTTCCGTTTGATTGTACCTCCTCCTACATGACTCCGGCACATGGTTACTTGGCAATGATCCTACTTATTTTTGACTACATGATAGTGTCATCTATGATGAAGTAGCTCTGACTACCTCTTACTTTTGTCTCTTTCTCAAGGAGAACTCTATTTAGAGTTTTATTTACAATCATTGCTTTGGTGTTCTCCCTTGTCATTCCCTTTCTCCTTTAAATAATTAGGCCTTGATTTTTTTGTGTTTACATATATGTTGAGCACTGATACTCTCATCTTCAATCTCTCAAAAGCTATGATTCTTTAATGACATGCAAAATTGTTAAGTATTTTTTTTGTATTGTAGGCCAGGGATAATGGAGGAATTCCGGTGCCTCATGAAAACGTTTTTACTCGGACACATCGAACAAATAAAGGGAAAGAGCCTTTTGTAGATGATAAATCAAAAAAAGCATTTGTAAGTTTTTTATTTATTATTTTTTGAAGAAATTGTAATGTATTGATATTATTAAATATATTTAAATTTTTTTTTATAGGA